>VRLP01000209.1:2500-294345 GCA_009660295.1 Lophius piscatorius
GAGGGAGCCCACACAGAAACGATGGGACGACATGCTTGGATCCTCGCACATTTGTTCAACACATTATTCCATAAGGATGAAAGTTTTTCTATCGATTCATGCTTCGTTGAATAAAGTGAATATATATATATATATATATATATATATATATAACTTGACAAAGTGGCTTACTCTTAGAGCAAAGCCAATTCTTAGGCATTTTTCAGAATGGCGAGGGGCAAACACGGCGTAGAATCTTTAGAACAGCCTCTGGTCTAACAGGCTTTTGTGAATTCGAGGATTGTTGGTGTCAGCGGAACTTTTTGAAAGACAGTTCATTTACTGATGATGACTTTCCTTGACTTGCCTTTTACACAGCATCCCATCCTTTTTGGATTTGGGGTCGGGTTCCTGCACTATTAAAACGCTCCTACTTTTAACACCAGGACTAAACTGAGGATGAAATCTTTGCGATTATAACTTAAAAGCTGCTGTATGGTATGGACCTCACATCACCGGGGCCAGCTTCTCTGCGCTGATCGATAATAATGCAGCTCATACTCTCTCCTTCTCTGCACACCTCTTCCATCCTCTGTCATTTCCTGCTTTCTCATTTAGACAAACACAAAATGCAGCCTAAAACCAGCCCGGTGACTGCGGCAGCTAGCTGCTGCTTGTGTCCCAGCGGGCCTATAGATAGAGGAAGTCCAGACAGGCGAGCCTTTTCTCTGCTGCAATCAACACATTTAACTACACACACACACAGACGGTGACAATGTGACGGCAAAATCCAGACGGATTTACGTCTGCAGTATATATGACGCTACTGCAGAAACATGCCTGAGTGCAACGCTTGATATTTTTGTACCTGTGCTGCACAGTCATAGTGAAGCCATGGTAAATTGATAGTTGTCATAAATATAACATTGACAATGAGTGTGTTAAAGTTCAGTTGGCGCTGTGTTAGCTTTGGAAAACCTGAGTCGAAGCGACGGCCCACATCTGTTTTTCTAGCGTTGTTATCGGGGCGTCCGTCTGCTGCTGCACACGGGTCTGTGTCTATATGATGCTGATGTGGCTCGTAATCTAATATCACGATCTGAGACGTGGAGAAAATGAGCTTGTAATAGATTCTGGAATGGAAATTTAAAAAAAAAAAAAAAGGCAAGCGATGCCATGTCAGAACTGAAATGGAGTCGTGTATCCCTGCCAACAAAGGTATGTTCAGCCCCGCCCCTCCATTCATTTTCATTTCTGTGTATTTGACAACTGAACTCCCTCTGAGTCCTCCACACACACCACAAAATCTACCTATGCGCTAAATAAGTGGACATTTAACGTCTTTAGGACTTTGTTTTCATCCATGCATTATTCTAGATGCATACCATCTACAATTATTACCATGTGCAAATGAATACTTTCCTGTAAACACTTATTATAGTATTTATTTATGTTGTTGGACCAGTTCAATAATCCTGCTCCTCTGCAGCATCACAGTAAATTTTTCTTAATTTTTTTTACTACATCCACCAACAAGGTTTTGTTTTGTTTTCACTCCTGTGTGATTATCTGTTTGTTTGTTTTTGAGCAGGATTATGCAAAAACTACAGGACAGGTTTGCATGAAATTTTACCCAGAGGTAGATTTTGCCAGATCCTAGAGGATTAGATTAAAATCAGGCGATGTTACGTGTTCTGCAGCATTTAAAATAGAATAATAAGCTGCTTGGAGTAGTAGTGAGGTCACATGGTGGCTATTGCTGCCTTTGATCCTTTGATTCCTTTGATCTTTCTTAGGGTTGGAGATTGGGGCTCAGTTTCGAAAGTTCCTTTGATTCCTTTGATGTTCACTTGGGGGTGGAGTTGGGGCTCAGTGGGCTGAACAGAGACTTTGAAGTGGAATGCGCAGGAGATGACCAGAGCATGGTAATAACTCAGACATTAACGGAGAGACATGGAAATCTTCCATACATTTTTCCTAAACCTTGGGTTCTGTTGTGCCTTTGCTGAGGTTTGCGCTCTCTGGGTGCCTTTTCTTGTCTATTACTAAAGTAATTTCCCATTATCTATTTTGATTTCCTTTATTTTGTTATGGAGCGAAATGCAACATCATTTTCATTTAGCTTCTGCTGGATTCTCTGAATGACAATAAAGTTCCTCTTAAATCTTGAGTCTTGAATTTGAGCATGAGCCAAGATCCATCCTTTTTTATCTACATCAAGATCAAAACGTTCATGATTCCTCCCTGGCTCCTGCCCTATCATTGAACCGAGTTTCTTGGAAGTCGGTGAGGTAGTTCTTGCTTAACCCTGCTAATAAACAAACAAATAAATGACAGGGCGTAGATGAGAACATGACCTCCTTGCTGGAGGCAAATAAGGCTAAGACGCTGTTTAAAGAAAAGCTTTTACTGTGTCAAACATGTTGGGGTTTTTGAATGGATGTTTTGTTTTATTTAATGCAGGTGGGAGGTAGAGGAGGGGTCAAGGGTCAGCCGGTGGGAGTGAGCGGCGAAGTGACGACTGACGTACAGTGACTCTGTCAAAGAGCCTTATTGATGCGTCGAGGCAGATAAACAAGCGACGGCATTCTCTTATCCCAACATGTCATGGCATGGGAGGAGAGCTGTACGTCCGCCCTTATCTATTATTCTGCTCTTCAAACTCTCATTACGTAACACGCCACAAACCCTGCTGTGATGTACTCTTCACATTCTGCACGCACACACACACACACACACACACACACACTCTGATGCAGAATAGACAAAGGGACACACGCACACACACTTGTGAGGACAAGAGCAGATGTGTTTTGTTTACTCTGCAGACCTTGATCAGCCTTTGCACATGATGTACTCGGCGGTTTGTAGTGCAATTGTGTTAAACACTCTTTGCGCAGACATTTGTCCAATAACAGAACTCACAGCTGCTCTCGGACCCCACCGGCTGAACGGTGAATCGGACGCTACAAACTCCCAGTAACATAAATATCATAAGATAAACAGACCTGACAAGCTGCTGGATGAGTCTGATGCGTTATATAAAGCTGCTGACCTATTTAAGACATGCTGGCTAATGCAAATTCTGTCCCAACTGGAATTAGGCAGGCACCTACAGCAACCTATAGGCTAATGGAAAGTGGGCGGGGTCAGATGAGTGTTGTTTTATGGCCTAATGATTGACAGGAGGCCCCGGGCTGCAGACAGAGGGTATGACATAAGGAGGAGAGGTAGAAAAAGTAAATTGCGCAACCTCGGGAGAGAGAGCTGGAGCTCTGGCAAGAAAGGGGGTATTTAAGGAGGACGTAAAGGATAAAAGTGGGGAGGGGGGTGGCCGGCAGAGTGGAGAGATAAGGAGGTGAGTTGGAGATTGTGTAAAGAGTTTGCTGGAAAGAGTTGAAATGCTGAACAAGACAAGTGGGGGAGAGCTGTCGCCATAAATCTCCAGTTAGTGAAACAGATACAGGTTGTTAAATCTGTCCGCAGGATGAATTACTATGAAATGTACTGCAGCCCCGTCGGTTTCTTTGCAGCACTGACGTCAGAGCCTTGCAGTAAGAGGGGGGGGGGAGTAAATACCAGGTCATTTTTGAGAGGGCTTTGTGGGGATCAGGCATAACAAAGGACACCTGCAAACTAAAGCTGATGCTGCGGAAAGCTGTGAGGGCCTTTACTGGAAGTGGAGCCCGATTAACACTCTCCATCTCTTAAGGGGTTATTACGGTGAACCTCCTGGACTTTGTTCAAACACGAAGCCCCTTCCTGCAGTATGGATTAGTCCGAAGAGGCCGGTGTGCCAGAGTTATCATGAGAGCGTGTCATAAAAACAGAACTGGCTTGCTTTTAGATTATTTATCTGTGTCGTCTGACACCTGAGTTGCTGCTGAGGACATTTAGGTGTGGCGATCCGACCAGATCTGACAAGTTAACTCAAAGGTGAAGACGAAGGAGTAGAGGTGGAGAAGGCGCAGGACTTTAACTACTTGGGGTCAAATGTTCAGAGCAACAGGGAGTGTGGAATAAGAGGTGAAGAAGCGAGTGCAGGCAGGGTGGAGTGGGTGGAGAGGAGCTTGAGGAGTAGCAGCAGGAGTGAAGGGAAAGGTTTTTCAAGATGGTGGTGAGAGATGATCTGCTGGATGGTTTAAGTCGGGCTTACACTGTAAGATTTGAGCCAGATTCACATTTGTAAATGATTCTCAGGACTGCCGGGTCGTCTGACGCCGTCAGTCCTTTGTCGTGTGTCGGCGGGGTCAGTGCCAAGAGCAGCTCCCGGACCGGGGTCGCATAATTGGAAGGTTTTCTGCCGTATCAGAAATAATGGCAGGGTCTCGACTGGGTCGACTGACGTCAGCGTCTTCTTTTCTCACTGCGTCTGTGAGAAGGGGCGGAGCGTCTGAGTTGCCATGGTGACACAACACATTGTAATAATGAAAATAATCATCAAGTAGTCATAAAGTATAAAGTGCACACTCAAAAAGTAGATGCAAGTTTAAGTACTTGATTTCATTTGAATAACCATATTTTGAAAATGTATGTATTCAGATTTCATAGAATCGATATAAATCAGTTCAAAAATATGAAAAAGGGTTTAAATATGTCTCGATACAGAGCAACAAGGATCAAACTGGTTTACGTTTATGAGATTGGTTTGCATAAAAATGTCAGTAAAATTAAAATATTTTTGTAAGACATTGTATTTTTATCACTTTGTTTATGGGAATTTTACATGAACATAAAATACAAAACCTCAAATATAAGGCTTAAATATCTTTTTTGAGTTCAGTTTGTGGCTGGTAGGAACTGAACAGGAAAGATGAATAAGAAGTTTCACAGCTGTCAGAGCGGTGCTTGCTATAAAGTCAACACTCGCTTACCTCCGAGTCACTCTGAGGCGTGTCGCCATTTAAAAGTAAAAGTCCAGAGACGCTGGCACCTTTTTAAAAAAAAGGTTTCGGCGCACTGGATGGCAAAAAAGAATCAAGACAGCTCCTTTATGTCTTGTTAGCATGTTGCTAACAAAAAACTTTTTTCTTCCTTGGAACTGTCAAACAAAACTTTTGTCGACGATTGTCATTAGCGAGGACAGGCTGAAGGATCCGGACGGATCGTACAGTATGAGCAAGCTGTGTTCAGATGTTCTTTTGTGAGGCCAGATTGAGATGGTTTGGACCCGTGAAGAGGAGGGATACTGGATCTACTGGTACAAGGATTCTGGAGATGGAGAAGCCCGGCAGCAGAAATAGGGGAAGCCCAAAAGTGGAGGTGGTTAGAGAGGACATGCAGTTGGTTGGTGTGACAGAGGAAGACGCAGAGGACAGGGGAAGATGGAAACAAGTGATCCGCTGTAGAAAGGGAAAAGCCAAAAGAAGAAGAAGAAGAAGAATCCAGCAGACGTTTCCATCGCCTGAGTCTCAAACACGGGTTCACCCAAGTTTGGTTTCCTCTCACCTTTGACTGTAATTCTGTGCGCAGACAGCTGCCTTAGGAATGTGGTCATATTGTGAAGTTCTCTGATGACACCCCCCTTCTGTCTTATCATCAGGGCCCGGACTCCTACCTGCTTTTGTCAACAGGTATGATGACAACCTCCCTGATCTTAATGTTTCCAAAACCAAGCACTTAATTGTAGATTTCCGTAGTGACACAACAAACACTCGAGTTTTCCAGGATAATGATGTTCAAATTGTTGACTCGTATAAGTATCTATGAACCGTCTGTTATTAACAACCTAAAGTCTGATGTAAACAGAGTCAATGCAAAACAGGATCAACGGAGAATTCATTCAGAGAAGTTTAAGGAACGTTAAAGTCTTACATGTCTGTCAGATCATTTTAGGTAACTTTCATCAATCATTTATTGAAAGTGATTTCAAATTTTGTGATGTTCCATATTGAAAAGCTCATGCAGCCTTAGAATCCGTCTAGAACGTCACACTCTGAGGATGCAGGGTTACTTTTAGTTCCTGGAGCCTCTAAAAGGTAGAAAGTGAGCCTTCAGCACTCTAGGCTCCCCTCCTGTGGAACCTTCTCCCAGTCTCCCAGTTTAGGGAGATGACACCCTCTCTTTATTTGAGAGCGGTGTCAGTTTTGCTGTTACAGGTTTAGACTGCAAGGGGATTTCCCATGATGCACTGAGTTTCTCTCTGCCTTTCTTTCTCCTTCTTCCATTGATGCATGTTACTAACTTGACTCATTCCCTGGAGTCTTTGTGCTGATTCATCCCGCAGGGTCACGTGGCTCATGGCTGATGTCGATGCCCACAGATGGCGATACTTTTATTAATAACGGTATGATTCCATGAGTTATTAAAATTAACCTTAAACCTGTATGTGTTTGCGTGATCTGCTCAAGGTTTCTGCCTGTTAAAGGGTAATTTTTTTCTTGATACTATCTCCATGTTGTCGCACATTTGGGAACCGTTGGGTTTCATATTTAGCCATTTTAGTCTGGACATAGACTCCACCATTAAACATTTAGTCTCCACTTTCCCAAGAGGACCTGGGGAAGGGGACTACTGGAGAGAGATTTTAAACCCTGCTGGGGCCAATGAGTGCAAATAAGGGACATGTCACTCTGCTGAAGCAGAGACCCTTTAAGCCCAATCTGATGGTTTTATCCCACAGCTCAGAGCTTTAAACCACAGATCAGTCAGCCTGCCAAATATCAGATTCAGGCTTTATAAGGTTTACAGACGACTGAGCACAATTTTTATGCTCTAACTCTCTCTGGAGTCTAAAAGCAGGACCGCGTGAGGTCATACTTAACACCTGGACCCAGAGTGAGATGAGCTCACAGTGTGAAATGTGTCACGATATTTCATAAGGGAAGGATAGCTGCACAATATCCCCTATATCCCGGGTTTTTACTTAAGTCTATGCGATGCTGATAGCACCATTTGCTAAAATTAACATTATATAAATTATAAACAACATTTATATAATTATTATATATAATATTATATATAATATTTTGCCAAAAAAGTGTCCTTATTATATTTACAGCAAATATTTGTGCACTGACGAAAAATGTGTTGTATATATTTCTCATAATCAGATGTTCAAATCTAAATGTTAAATGAATGTTGAACCTAAATATGTATTAAAAAACGTATTATTTAGTTATGCAAATATGCTAATTTCCACGGCCGGTCAGTGGGAGTACCAAAATAAAAGCTTGATAAATGAGAGACAGCTCTATTCACAGTGAAGGTGTCTATATTTCGATTTCACAATTAGATTTAATATTTAGATTCAACATTTAGATATAACATTTATATTTAAATTCTTCATTTAGATATAACATTTATATTTAAATTCTTCATTTAGATATAACATTTATATTTAAACTTTTCATTTAGATATAACATTTATATTTAAATTCTTCATTTAGATATAACATTTACATTTATATTCAACATTTAACATTTATATTACATTTAGCTTTTGATTTACATTTAGACTTAGATATAACATTTAGATATAATAATTTATTTTTTTTAGAAGAGCATATCTGACTCCGTTCATAAAAAAAGCAGTAAATGTGATTAAAAACCCTTTTTTTTTAGCATCTGCTACTTTACAATCGCTGCCCCCTAAGACACGCCCCTAATGGTTTCAGAAGAGTGCTTATGAAAACTATTCATCTGTTTATTTTCAGCTGGTCTCTCCGTCTCCATTGTATCTCCTCATAAACAAACAATCCCAGCAGGCGATTATTTGCAGTGGCGGTACGTTGTTTGGAAAGTAAAGATTTCATCAGCGCCGTCCTGTTTGCAACGTGACTCCCTCCAGCAGGACTTTGCATTGGCCGAGTCACACAAACACAGAGACACGTGTCGACAGCAACAAAACACAAACACAGAGGCAGGAAGCGGCAGATGCAGGGGTCTAACTCCATGTTTGTAGTCAGGCGGTGGACTGAATCATCATTGTTATGGCTGTGCTTGAAGACCACCAACACCACTATCAAGTTCTACGTCGGGCTTTTACGTCATTCTCTCCACTTTGGCCTCCCTGATCTTCGCCATCATCATCCATCACTCCTGACATTTTGACTTGTGCTCAAGGAGAATCAAGATAATTTATTGTCCAGTTCCAATTCTCTGAGCTACACTGTAAATCATATAATATGTATTATTTATGGTAAAATAGCGGCAGCCTGAATCTGGATGCCAGAGTTTAGCAGTAAAAGTACGGATTACTGTAAAGTAATAAAACAGCCATGATGTAAACTTGTAAACACTTACGTAGTTAAATGCATAAACTACTAAATTCATTATTTATAATTACTAAACTACCGTACCACAGTAATAAGACAGAATAATATTTAACAGTAATGAATTGCTTCTAATCTTGTGTTTTCCCATAAATTTTACCAATAGTTTGTATTTTTTGCAGAAAAGTTGGGTTTTTCCACATATTATTATTCTAAATAATAAAGTTATTTGCAGTTTCTTTGCAGGTAATAATATTCTGTTATAAAATTTCACTGTTGTCTTTTGAAATATTTTTTACTGTCATTTCTAGAGACAGATTTTACAGTGTACTGTCCTTATAAACCGTACCCTGGTTGATATAATATCTACTTATTTTCCTTAATGTCATGTACATGGTGAACGTATGTTTTCACGGCAAAGTTCGTTCAACCATAGCTGCTGATATTTTACCGTAAATGATACAGTTTTTTTTTTTTTTACAGTGTACTTGCACCTGATTCACGGTAAGAGTTGGAGCTTCCCTGAGTGAAAACTCAGCAGTCCACGCAGATTTAGCGTTGGAAACCCCTGACAACTGCTTATCTCAGTTTCAGGCATCTGCCTTGAGCTCCGCCATGTGTCACACATACGCAACATACACATGCATAGGAAAAAACACACACACACACACATACACACACACACATAAGCTTAGTTCCCCAATCTGCTGTGAGCCACTTGTTTTTGCCACTTTGACCCGAGTCTTCTGTGTTTGTCTCAGGTTACCCGCCAACATCTGCCACGGTTGGTGCACATCTTCTCCTTCGTCTTCTCCCACTCACACACGGACGCGGCTTCATTCGACCCCGGAGATGGATCTCACATCCTTTGATCAAGGAAACCAGTTAAAGTTCTGGATTCAGCAGTTTGTTTGTTTTTCAAAAATAAAAGCCCATATTTCTCGGGGAACCATGGATAAAAGTATGAATGGACATATACGGACACATACGTCCATGAACCAGGCTGGAGGCAAGTTAATGAGTCACAGTGAGGGTCACAAGTGGAGAGGCACTGCTGCTGACCTGGAGTTTCAACTGTTGGCATGTCTGCTTTTTGTTTGTGTTTTTATAGTTTACACTACGGTTTACACTGTAAAAACTGATGAACTGAAAGAAATTACTTCAACACAATAAAGACAGCTTAAGTAAATAACTCCGAATTAAAGATGGACACAAAAATACTTACGCTTCAATACTTTAATTTAGGTGTCATGTTGAGGTAATTTCTTCAAGTTTCTTTTTGCAGTGCATGATAACAACCCAAACGCATGAAAACAATGAAATTCCAGCGTTGGAAATTGTTCCAATCTTTTTCCAAAAAATCTTTTTAACAGTTTAACCCTAAAAAAAAACGCAACCATAAATCAATATAGGAATTTCTGTCTATTTATGGTGCAGAAATCTGACTTTGTTTTCTTCCTGCAGTGTTTTCAGACAAATATTTATGTACTGTAAAAAGAGAATTTTTCTGTGATTTTCCCCAAAAATTTGTATTTCCAACAGAAATTTTAGGCTCCATAATACTTAAATTAACTGTGTGCTATTAGTGAATATAAACATTTTTTACAGTGTAGTCAGATCTATATAACTGCGCAGATAAAATGAAGATTAATGATGAGATATTTTTAAGTCCAGGACGAACCGGCTGCTTCAGAGGAAGCAGATGGTCGTAGATGTTCTGCATCCCGGCGAGGTCAGAGTCCCAAACCAGAACTCAGGGAGAACCTTGCCAGGCTGTACGAGACCACCTCTGACTCTGTGTTCACTTTTGGCACCGAGACTCACCTTGTCGGTGTCGGCACAACAGGCGTTGGCATGGCGTAAGATTCCCTGGACAACGCCGAAAAGAATGAGCGCAAACACGGCCTGACCGGGTCTCTAGGTGAAAAAGACGACATAAAGGAGACGGAGCCAGGAACACAAGAACAGAATGTACAGACAGAAAGTATGAGGAGAACAGTGTGGAAAGCTGCAGGTGAGGAAGTGAGCCAAAACAGCCATGGAGGATCTCAAGATGTTCTTGTCACTGTAGCTCATAGAAAACACTTCTAACACACAGATATATCTTTTATTTTATAACATCAGTGTATCAGAGTTTTAGTTAGTTCATATTCTCTCTCTTATAATGATATAAAACAGAACTTAACTGTTTTTCTACAACAGAACAGCAAATGTTGAAGATGGACTCTATTTGATCTCCGGCCTCTTCTGCACTCTACCTGTTGAAGTGTCCTTGAGCAAAGTACTGAACCCCAAGTTGCACCCAAAGGCTGCTCCATTGGTGTATGGATGAGGGATGGGAGCCTCCGTCATCACCGTGTGAACGGGTGAATGCTGACTGGTGTTCAGGTAAAGCGCTTTGAATACTTTATACTCAGAAAGTCAAGATAGGTTCTTCCTCAAACTGCTTCCACAATGCTCCCCCCCCCCCCCCCCCCCCCCCCCCCCCCCCCCCCCCCCCCCCCGATTGAACTCCTTCAATTGACTGTGTATTTATATCCGAACAACAGTGGGGGTTTTTTTCTGTGAAAGAAATCTCACTCAGTGAATAAAATTTGATCTATCAAGAGTAAAATATGATATTTACATGATAGAGTTCCTTGGGTCAATTCATATTCACCAGATTTGGACTAAACTGAATCAAAGAGTAGGAAGTTATGTTTTTGTACAAAATCCCCCCTAGAGAGTAAAATGTGGACTTTTAGAGTAAAACACTATGAATATTGTAAAATCTTCTGCATCAAATTTGGACTGAATGGGACCAAGGGTGGAGAAGTTACGGCTGGAAAATCCGCATTAAGGGCTTTGTGAGGATAACATTTGAAAAGAGTCCATGAAATAGTTTAGAGTTATTACGTAACATGAAGGATCTACGGCTGACGCGGTGGACAAGGCGGACAAGGCGGACGTGAAAGTGCCGTTTTGAGCGGAAGACCATGAATCGGGCCCACATTTTTTCTTTAAATAGAGACCTGAGGCCGTGTTTTGATTACAGGGGAATTAAACTCAGCAGCCTCCCCGGGAAAGTTCAGCCCAGGGTGCTGGGGGTGAATTGTTGTTGAATTGTTACTCCGATCCAGGCAGAACAATAGAGACTCTGTTCTGGTCGTGGAAGAGTGATCAACTCTTATCCCCACCAGGTTTGCTTGGGGGGGGTCATGGGTGTTTGCTCTTCCACATATCTTTTGTGGATTTGGGAAGTGCCTGCGACAGTGTTTCCCCCCCAAGAGTTCTGTGGGGGCCAATTTAGGACTGTGGGGTTCCTGGGCAGTTTCTCCTGAAACATTCCAACCATCGCCTGGCATGAACAGGTCGTGAGATCTGGGTGGAGACCAAAAAAATAAGATAGTGGATACAGACCACCCCAAACAGGGTGGCTGGGCTCAGTCTCAGGGAGGGAGCGATGAGGCAGCAGAGTAAGCATCCATCGATGAGGGGGCCCCTATGGCGCCGCCTTTTGAAGGTTTCCCAGGCAAGTCCAACTGGGAGGAGACTCAGAACTACAAGTTCTATCTATCTATCTATCTATCTATGTATCTATCTATCTATCTATCTATCTATCTATCTATCTATCTATCTATCTGTCTATCTATCTATCTATCTATCTATCTATCTATCTATCTATCTATCTATCTATCTATCTATCTATCTGTCTATCTATCTATCTATCTATCTATCTATCTATCTATCTATCTATCCATCCATCCATCCATCCATCCATCCATCCATCCATCCATCCATCTATACACACTTTTCTCTACTTCAGTTAAAAGTTCTACTCATTTGTATTTCTGTGTTAAAGCTCTTCCACAGGTTTACCCCTTTAACCAGCATATATCTATATTTTATATTAGTACTTACATTCTTTTTTTTTAAAATAGCCCTATTCTCTTACGTTTATAGTCATTCTCTCTAATTTCAAACAGCCTTTGAATGCAGCGCGGGACTTCATTGTTCTGCGCCTCGTACAATTCCATAACAATGTTGAGGTAAGATAAGAAGTGATAACTCTTTATTCATCCCACAGCGAGGAAATGGTCATGGTCTATGTTCAAACCTAAATTAGTTTTTCAAAAATCAGATGTTCGGCGGTAAATTCCAACCGATTTCACGCACTTAAACTTTGCGCATCATCTTCGTTTACCTGTGTGTCTAACTGGGGTTTGTGTCAAAAGAAGGACTCCACAACAAAGCCTTCTACGTGATAATCTTTCCATTAATCCCCTCTGTGATATTCTGTCACATCAGAGAAACACGTTTAGAACAAAGACGACATTTTTTAAGGTTCAAATAAACCACACAGGTAATCCAAACATCCGTATTTACTCTAGAATGCTACCGACAAAAGTCTGAAAGATTTCCTGTCTGCTTTATCTTTGCGTCAATTAATCAGCGGCTCATGTCTGTTGACATTCACACACACTCACACACACACACGCACACACACACAGAGTCATGTGCTGATGTGAAAAGCAGCATTGATGTGCTCCTGCTGTGCCGAGCAGGTAAGTGGTGGTGGGTAAACCGATCTACCCTTGAGCTCAGCAACACCCCACCTCCTGCTCCGACATCACACACACACACACACACACACACACAGACACGGCTGCTATTGTTCCCTCCTCCATGTTTTCCCATGTCTCCCTGCTTCCTGGGCCCCTGCGATACCTGCCGGCACATTCCTGCAGCAGCCCTGTCAGATGTCTTTGTGTTCCCACTCTTTGTTGCTCTGTTTCCACTGTCACTCTTTCTCCGTCACCTTCAACATTAAAAACCTTCGCCCGCTGATGGTGCAGCGGCATAGCAACGAACTCGCCGCTTCTTTTACAACCGATAAAAAAATAATGGCTATGACGCCACCCTGTCATCTTAGATATGACGTCATGGTGGACGACTGTGAAGCTTTGGGGTCCAACTTCCCAACGCTCCTGCTTGGAAGACGTTTTTAGCTCCTTCATAGAGTTAGATGTTAATTACCGGTAGTTTAATCCTCCAAGTTGTGGCTTGTGCACATAGAGTGCGTCATCAGAATCACAATGGCGTTTAATGTAGCCTTGGATTCTACTCTTTTACTACCTCTGCTGCTGACTCGGAGGTAGGACCAACGTGACTGCGCTCAATAACCAGGGCTGGAACAGGCCGCTTGATGGAGGCCATTTCCTGTTTAGAGTGTAATGCTATTATTCTGCTCTGCCACTCACTATAAATGGCACAAAAATGGAGCGGGGTAGAATCTTTATTTTCCAAATTTGCATCAAATAATCTCCAACGAAAACACTTTTTTATTCCGTTTTGAGTAATGTTTGCTGAAATCAACGGCCCTACGGTGATGTTGATACATTCAAAGGCTCTGCATTGAAATCAGCAGGCCTTATTCTTGCAGCGCTTAAAGCTGGAACAGAGGGTCAATCCACATAATAGAAACTTGAGGCAACTTTTAAATTGCAGCGATGTTGTTGTGACGCTAGGTTGCATTTCACCAAATTTCAACTTTCGGGTTTTATTGATTTCTTTTGTGAGAAACTCTGCACGGCCGCAGATTAACCACACCACACACACCCAGCATGAACGGGGGGGCTGGTGTTTTACACAATTCCTGATGGGGTCTGAATAAGACCTCAACCCCCGTGATGAAGTGAGAACCTTTTCTGCTGCTTTCATATCAGCTGAGATGGCTTCACGCCCTACAATCTATTACCAGATGATGGATTATTTTCCTTTTTTTTCTTTTTTTTTATTATTTAAAATACTTTGTTATTTTTATTGACATCAAACGATATTTTTTTATTTAATTTAAATTTTTTTTATTTTCTTCAATTTTCTTCAATTTTCTTCAATTTTATTTAATTTTATTCAATTTTATTCAATTTTATTCAATTTTATTATTTATCATTTTATTTTATTTTACTGTTTCAACATCTTAATAACCTTTTTAAATGTAAAAAAAAAAATTTTTAAAAATGTTGTATCTGTTTAGTATTAATGTTTTGAGCTTTTTCTTGTTTTGTTGCATTTTCAGTTTCCACTTTTGGAGTTGTTAAAAAAGGTTCTATAAAAGCATATTTTAATATAATAATAATGAGGAGAAGAAGAAGAAGAAATAATAAGAATAATCATGATAATAAGAATAATAAAAAATAATTATAACATTAACATTTTTTATTATTATTGTTGTTGTTGATGATCATCATCAACAACATCAGATTTTTCAAATCTCAAATGCAATAAAACCCTTTTGTGATGATGAGGATGAACCTACAATGCAAATCAAAACAAAAAAACAGTGAAGATGATTCGAGAGAGTCTGTGGCGTCATTCACTGACGGCATCTCCATGATGTGTTTGAACGACCCCGCAGCTCTATTGGGAATCCCTCCTGCCCGAGTGAATACCCCGGGACTATTATCTGCAGGTGATAAAGAGAGATTTACAGCCCAGAGAGAGAATCAGTCTATCTTCAGTCTATCAATCCCACTCACCCTCGCTCTAATCTCTCTCTCAGATACAAAGTGGCACAATCACACAAACTCAACAAGACCCCTTGCTCAAGTGACTTAAGAGAGATTCAAGCCTCAGGATGAGCTTTTTTTCCCTGATGTGATTGTTTCGTGTTTCACTCTCTGTCCCCTGGTCATTTAGTGGAGCACTTAGTGACCCCCACACCCACTGACAGAGTTTTAAGGCCCTTTGACCCCCGCTTGACTATTTTTCCCATCCTCACAAAATACACCTTTTTTCTGTCTGTAACCTGCTGCAAAGCTGCTCCGAAGTCTTAACCCCACACCCCTCTAGCATCCCATCCCTAGGGGGGCCCCCCTAAGAGCCTGACTGGGTGGTCCCCACTCCCTCTCCTCAATGCAACCCCCCTCTGCGGGGTCAAAAGTCAGAGTTGAACCCTGACAGTGTGTGGGAAACGTGCTCCGCCGTGCGCTGTGCTGGGCACGGCGAAGGAGGCGAGAAGGAAGTTCAGGCCGTCCCATTTCCTCCTGGACCCCTCTACAGCTGGTTAGCGGGGGCCGCTGAGGTCAGAGGAACGCAGGCGTGGTGCTGGTTGTTAGTTACAGTTTTGATTTATCGGACCAATTTCTCCTGCAAACGTGAGCTTGTTTGTGTTGAGGGGGAGGCAGAGCAGACTGGTTTAGGCTGAGGGGATCAGGAGAGACGCCGTACAGGATGATGGGGGAAGACAGTGTTTGTATCTGTCTCTGCAAAAATGTGTCTGTAAATGTGGTGTGTGTGTGTGTGTGTGTGGGTGTGTGGGAACCAAGATGCTTTGCTGAGAGCGCGTCCAGCTTGAGGCATTTATTAGCGACCGTCTCGCCAGTGCCATGTTGGAAGATCTTAAAGTGATTTATTCAAACGGCGAGTGGAAGCCGGTTATTTTAGTGGCAAATTGCTGTGTATTTTAGAAATGATGGCCTTGATTCCATCAAGTGGAGGATAACAAGCCCAGCTGGAGCTGGGAGGCTCTGGGATATTTGAAACAATAACAGCTCCAGACGGCTACCTGAAACCATGAGGCCACCTTGACAGTAAAAAAAACACAAATACTGTAGTTAGAGGAAAAACTGTAATTACAAAAGTAAACTTTATTGATCCACCTGCATACCAGCACTCAAATCCCTGTGTGCAACATCATGTTACACTGTAAAAATAAAATTATGGAACATTTGCAGTAAAATACTGGCAGCTGTGGTTGCCGGAATTTCGCTTTTAAAAATACAGCGACCGTGTAGGAGACTATTATGGAAAAATACTATGAAAAAAAACACATGTACTGTAAACTTGTTTACGGTACAGGGGCACCAAATAAAAAAAACAGTAAATTACAATTAATACATTTTTTTGAAACATAAAATAAACAGTATTTCGCAGTTATAGAGTTTTTAACATTCTGTTTCTGTAGAAATTAAGGGATCTCCTTTTTAAATGGTTTTAACAGTAAATTTAAATGTAATAACCACTACGGAAAAAATTGTTAATAAAAAAAGATCAGTCATTATCAGTAATAGATGGTAGTATTCAAAACATTAGTAGATACGGTGAATTAGCCCAAATCAAGAAACAGTAAATTAAAGTATTTTGCATGTCTTAATATATGGAATGGTCAGAATTTTACTTTAAAGACAGAAAAATACCATAATGTTACAAACAAATCATTACCGGAAAAGTAATAATATAATTTTGTCTAAATTACAGGTTTTATTGTTAGGCATTTGAATTTATCGTAAAAAAAAAAAAAAATAACCCGTTTTTCTTCCAAATTCTTCCGGCCATAATTTCTCAACCGTAGGTCCAACTAAGTCAAAATTTGGTTCATATGAATCGTCTCAAGGAACTGTATTTTACTCTAATATTTCATAGTTTACTCACTAGAGACAACTTTTTTACTGAAAAATGTTGTTTACATGTTGAGTACAATCAGGGGCATTGCTTGTACAATGCAGGGGATTGGGGGATATACCTTGCTGTTGGGAATGACCGCATTGGCCAAGTTATTCGCTGACTTTCATGTCCTGATCATAAACCGGGGCCAATACATACAATAGCAATACATGGGCAAATAATACCAAAAACGTATCAATAATAAAACTTAAAAAAATTTAAAACTCAGTTAGGAACTTTATAAATTATTTTGGTGATTTCAAAAGGTGTTTTAGCAACGCTTTGCAATGGAAATGCTTTTAAAAAAAAAAAACCTACCCGATATTATGGAGGTGGTCATAATGTTATGTCTGATCAGTGTATGTTGTTTACTCATACCCTCCAGTGGTTGATCAAACTGAGAATAGTGTGTCTCAGCGGAGGCGGGGTCACATCCTCCCTCGCCGACACATAAAGTATACGTACAAACATACTTATTATTGCAAAACACACACCCTCATCCGAAATCCATATGTGCTGATGGATTTGTGTTTTGTTAAGCTCAAATACACACACACACACACACACACACACAAGGGAGGCATTTATAGCAGTGATGCCTCCTCCTCCTCCTCCTCCTCCTCCGCGAGTTCAGCACATTTGTTTACGGCCTCTGGTGAAATCATCCAATGACTCTATTACATAAACTTTTTTGCGAGGATTTATGAATCTTATTTGTTGTGAAACGTGTTGATAGATCCGAAAATCAGGTGTTTCTTCCTGATGTTTAGTGAATGATGTAATAAAAGCATTTATGTGTGAACGACTGTGGCGAACAAAAAAAAAGGTGTCTCATTTTCAATGATAATTTACTTTATGTTATTTTACTTATTAAACGCATGAAGTAATAAAGGAATAGTTCTGTTTTTTAGTCTCTGATTGTGCGCAGCCTTTCTAAAACATGCTTATAAGCCTTCACTGATGTGATTGGAGATGTGTCTTACAAGCATGCACTAATACGCAAAGTCCCATGTCCTTACATGCAAAGTCATCTTTTTCTGTAATGTTTATAACTATACATGCAAAGTCAAATTTACTAATTCAAGAATTAACATTGTTAAAAAGCAATGTTATATTTATAAATATGTCCATTTGTGAACATTTATGCAAAGTTACATTTACTAACATGCAAAGTCACCTTTCCAAACATGCCCACTCATGCACCAATATGCAAAGGCACATTAACTAATATAATAAATCACATGTACAATATGCAAAGTCACATTTACAAACTTGCCCACTCATGCCCTAAAATGCAAAGTCAAATGCATTGATATGCAACATCACATCTAAAAGCATGCCCACTCATGCACTCACATGCAAAGGCACATGTACTAATATGAAAAGTCACATGTACTAATATTCAGTTTCTCATTTACAAACGTGCAAACTCATGCACTGACATGCAAAGTCACATCTAAAAGCATGCCTACTCATGCACTATTACACTAGGGCAAATGTACAATATGCAAAGTCACATTTACTTTACTCTGTACATCTGCACATGCAAAGTCACATTTACAACATGCACATTCATGCACTAACATGCAAAGTCAAATGCACTAATATGCAAAGGCACATAATAATAGGCTAAGTCACATGTACAATATGCAAAGTCACATTTACTGTATTGTGTATAGCTGCACATTTAAAGTCACATGTACAACATGCACATTCATGCACTAACATGCAAAGTCACATATGCTAATATGACAAGTAACTTTAAAAATAAATATATAATATAATTTCTTGCTATAATAATATAGCATAAGTTCTATCTTCAGTTGTTTGTTTTAGTCCTAATTTACCTCATTTATGATCAGACGCTTTTGAACTCTCCGTTCCAAAGAACCACACATTCTAATTCACTCTTTTCCAAACTTTTGCATGACTCCTCGGAGCTTGCCTGTTTCCTCAGTTCCTACAAACACTTGAGGAGGAAGAGAGAAAACCTGAAAAATCCTGATTCCTGTCACTGTTCCCCTCTGCAGAAACTCACAACAACAGATGCTTCAGAATAGTGAGGTGTTATGGAAGACTCTTGGCAGCTCTCCTCGCTCTCAGGTGCATGTGTTGTTTTGTGGGCCTGAACTTAATTCACTAATCCATTACATTAAAACCACCTGCCTCAGATTGTGTAAGTCCCCTTTTAGCCGCCAAAACAGACCAGTTCCGTGAAGCACTGTGAGTTTTTGAAATTTCTCTCAGAATTAGCATGAATCATTTCAACAATCTGTACCTCAGCAGCTTTTCTCTGCGATCGGAAAACATAGGTCAGCCTTCGTTTCCCATGCAGCCATGACCTTGTTCACCAGTTGTGCTTGCTCTGACAAGTTTAGTAGGTACTTATAACTGCAGTTCCGGAACACCCAACAAGACCTGGAGTTGTGGAGGTGCTCTGGCCCAGTTGTCTCACCGTCACAGTTTGACCCACTTCAAAGTGTCTCAGGTCCTCAGACTTACCCATTTTTCCTTGTTCTAACACATCAAGAACAAAATGTTCATCTGCTGACTAATATATCACACCCACCGGTGCCATGGTAACGAACGTCATTCACTTTCTTCTGCTTAACCTGAGTCGGGTCATGATAGCAGCATGCTAAGAATTGTTTTTCCAGGAGTGTCTTTCTCCACAAACTCTCTCCAGCTCATCCTTCCCATGTCAGATGAGATGTATAAACCCTCCAGTTAGGTCTGGGTCTACCAAGGGGTCTCCTCCCAGTTGGATGTGCCTGGAGAACCTCCAAGAGAGGCATCTTAATCAGATGCCCAAACAACCTCTCCTGGATTCTATTGAGCAGCGGATTCACGCCAAGCTCCTTCCAGATGTCTGCAGATGTCTGAGTTTGTCACCTTATCTTAGAGCTGAGCCCAGCGATGCTAAAGAGGAAGCTCATTTCAGCCGCTTGCTTCCTTGACCTCATTATTTCAGTCACTACCCAGAGCTCATGACCATGGGTGAGGGTTAAAACGTAGATGGACTAAACAGATATTCAATATTATTCTGAGACCTCGTGTAAGTGGTCGTAATGTTATGGCAAATTGGTGTTTATATAAAAATTTAACTATTGCTTTGGACATAGTTTGTGCCAAGATACCAGGTCAAATTCCCTGTGTGACTTACTTGGCGACAGACTGTGTTCTGATTCTGATTCATTACATGACGGGCCTAGTCACAATATAATGGTCTTTGAGTGTGGTAGGGAAAAGGCTGAGGACAGTTTGGGAGATTTGTGTGTTTACGTGAGCACTAGAGATGAGCTGTTTGTGTGCGCATGTGTTGGGTGATGAGAGGGGGGCTGTTCTGGGGGGAAGGGAAATGACATCATGGAAAATGATTGCTGTTCAAACAAATGTTGCAGCCCCCTGGAGGGATCTATGATTAAGAGATTAAGAGCTTCACGCCACACACAAGATGCAAGTACACAGGCAACTAATTCAAGACACTGGCGTGTGTGTGCGCGTGTTTATGTCTGTGAGTGTTTGTGTGTCTATGTGTGTGTGTGTGTGTTTGTCTTGCAGGTAAAGGAAGTTAAGTCACAGGGGTTGCTTGTCCTGGCCAGAAGCCACTCGCTGCTCTGAGTCAAGATTGAATGATGCGATGATTCAGCGCGGCTACAGTAAAACAAACCCCAAATAATCCCACTTCTACATCCGCTCACCCTCACCCACTAAAAGACACGACTCCTGACCCTCCGAAGATTTAAAATACAAGTTTCATCCGGATTCACGTGAGATCCCCGCCCAGATCAGACATTTTCCACCTGAACAACTTTGTTCCTATGTAACGTGATAAACAAGCTGCGTATGAGACGCACCCTGTTGCTATTGGTTACATGTGTGGGGCGATCAAAGACAAGCGCTCGCATAGTTTCCACTGCAATTACAGCACGAGAGCAATATTAGACTTGGCATCCAATCAAAACGAGATTTTCATGGGAATGTTAGCACGCTTTCATAAAAGAGTCGCGCATGTGAGGAAAAGTAAGCAGGCCCTCCTGGAGGTAAACCCCACATGTCGCCCATATGTTTTCTTATTGTTTACTATGAGGCCTTTAGTCACAGCCTCTCATCTCTGTAGCCTCTGGACATGGGAACGTGATCAGCAGCTGAAGCCTCCCGCTGAAGTCCAAGTGGAGGTTATTTGTTTCTACCCTGAGGGGGGGAGTGGGCAAGGTGGGGTTGGAGGGGGTGGGGTTCCTAAGACGCTATCATAGCCGTAAGATCTGCAGGTTAATGAAAAGGGAGGCACGTGAAACCGAGTGGGAGGAAATGGAAAAAGAGTGGTAAAATCTTATAAATCTCATTTAACGTGAGTGGGGGTGGGGTGGGGGGGTCATTGTTTGTCAGTAACTGCTGAAGGGACCTGACCCCCTACACAGCCTTTAGAACCCGTCAGCTCCAAGGAGACAATCCCAGTCTTCCATTGTGTTTTGCTATTCAGAAACTATGGGGCGGGGCAATCGGCTATCCATCATCTTCTAAAGGCCTTGTATTTAAACAGGGTTTAAATTTAGAACCTTCATTCATGCACTGATTATTACTAAAAACAATATTCGATTATAAAATAAAAATGTCTTTCTACACACCACTACTTTAACACATCTTTTATGCAGACAATAGTTAGCATGTTTTTGACTAAGTAATACAAAACCCCGATGCTTACGACCTTCTTATTGTCAAACAGACGCAGTTATTGACGAGATGGTGAACACAGTCGAGTATTTCACAATGAGTTCAGATCAGAGGACGGAGCTCGGAGACAGACGATGAATCTGGACTCACCGGGAATATAAACTAGAAAAAAACCATTAATGTGTGTGTGATCGTGAAACAAAAGCACCTGAATGAACCTAGACTGTTTTACTGAAATAACGGTAGACTATTTCACAGCATGACCCTGGAGAAACATTTGAAGTCCGGGGCAGATTAGAACATAAGCAATGGAGCGCTAGCAACTTCCTGTCTAGTTATTACTTGACAGTTTTGACGCCTTAGTGACATGCTACTTGATGGCTTTGATGTTTTATATGTAATTTGATATCTTTGATGTCCTTGTGGCATGTGATTTGATTGGCTTTGATAACCATTCACATGTGACTTGATGTCTTTGATGTCTTTGTGACTTGATGGTCTTTATATATATAAATATATGAATATAAATTTATATATATTTATATATATAATCACATGTGTAATTTGATGTCTTTGATGTCTTTTTGACTTGATGGTATAAATCTAAATAAATAGATTTATATCTATATTTTATAGATATAACCGTATGTGTAATTTAATATATTGGATGTCCTTGTGACATGTGACTTGATGTCTTTGATGTCTTTGATGTCTTTGATGTCTTTGTGACTTGTGACTTGATGGTCTTTATGTATATATATGGTCTGTATGTATGTATGTATGTATGTATATATATATATATATATATATATATATATACGACAACGACAAAGGAGCACAAATAGAACTATTTACTACAAACATCAGTAATAAATAAAAGTAGGGAGTCAATATAATAATTGTAGAATAAATGATGAATAAACATAAATCTTAAAAGATATATACATAGTATAATATAAATTTAAGTATAATTAATACTATAGTAAGTGTAAGATAAGATTAGTCTTAAAATTTGTCTCAAAAATGATACACATAGGGAGAAAATATAGGGAGCACCTAATCCTCACAATGCAACACTAATACATATAAATATATATATACTGTACTTTGACATCTGTTCTCAGGGTCGGTCTGTTGGATGGATGTTTCATTCTTTATAAAAGACACAGCAGATATTCCTCTGACAAGAAACAGCAGAGGCATGAAACAGAGAGGAGATTGTGTTTGCAGCATTTCAGGAACAATTAGTGGAGCTAAAAGGAGAGCAGTCGGGGGGGGGGGTGACGAGCACAGGAAGAAGATGATCTCAACTCAGATGCACAAGCGACGTCACCAAAGGCTCAGGTGTTGCACACCTGGGCCTTTGGGGATCCCGGTTAACCACAGATTGACCTGCCTGACTGAGGTCAATGACCATCTCTCCTGTTACAAGCAGAGAAGGGATTTGGTGAGGTGGAATTAGGACACATTCGCACCTCCTTAGAGCTGACAGATACCTCTGTTAAACGTCAGGCTTAAAATAACCTCAGATATGAAGCTTACTATAATATCACTGGACTGATTTGTTTTTTTATAGATGCTATGACAAGCGAGATGTTGGCTCAAGAACGTTTGGATGTGCAACAAAAAAACGTGTGATTTCATGGATATATGGATGTGTTTGTCGGTGATGTCATCCATCATGGCCCCTAACAATCATCCTCAGGGGATGTTTGTTGTCTCTCACAGACGCTTTTCTTACAGGGCGTGCACCAACTTGCACAAGCGCGTTACCGGGAGAAATGCTCCTTTATCCTCACACGCGGTTAGGATTTCATGACAGAGTTCCACTGACCTAGATTGTGCACACTGTCCTGGGATTTATTATCGCCTGCCACGAGCAAATGAGGAAGGGCGGGACAATAATGGGTTCCGTGTGTCCGTCTGCCACGTTCGTTTTCAGGAGCATAACTCAGTCAACGGTTACATATTTTTTCATTATGAAAACCTTCTGTACCAAAAAACCAGGTAGTGGAGTGATGTAGATGTTTCCTTTGATTTCTTTATTCTTTTCTTCTTCTTCTTTTTTTTTGGTTTCCATGGTTATGAGCTGAACCTGCTGATTTTGGGATTTATCTCAGAAGAGGATTTTTTTGGGATAACTCACATAATGTTCATCATTTTTTCTTTGAGCACCATTTGATGAGCATTTTATTTTATCTTATTCATAGATATTCAACTGGGATCCTTTAAAGGTGCAGTCTGTAACATTTTACGGCCTCTTGTGGCGAACTTCTAGATTGTGACTTATTTCACACATCAGCACCCGTCGCTATGCGAGAATCCACGGTGGCCCTCAGGTGTCAAACAGATGTCGTGGTGCATCCTGTCAAATGATGACGCTACTTTAGAAAGATAAATTCAGGAAATGTATTAAGTCGGTCAAAGCATTGTGGCAGAGTTGTTTTAGTGTCTCTGATTTATGGACTCCACTGATCCCACCATTAACCTCTAAATGGTTTCACAAGTCAGGTCTTCATGGTTTCTTTGACAGCGAAGTTTGACGCTTTGTTGCTTTTCTTGCTAAATAATTAATATGATCCTCCAATTTTTTCCAAAACGGTTTTATAGCAACAACTTAATAACATGAAAATCTCTCTGGAGTCGGTGTTTGGTTTGTCCATTTATCCAGGCTGCTGTAAAAACAAGCGGTTGAAGGTCCTGGAACCTGAGTAACAGAAACAAGTGGGTCAAAGTGAAAAAAAATATTTTCAGATGATTATAAATCATAGCTATGAGTATTTTATTCCATTCCTTCAAAGAGATACCCTTAAATTTTACACACTGCACCTTTAAATAACATGGAGGAGGATCCTGTCTATTACATCTATGAACTACAGGTTTGCATCAAGAACCTACTCCATAATTATCTCCAGACAATATCCAAATACTGAAAACAAAAAAGTTTATTTGAGTTCTTTTTTTTTTAAGGTATGAAAATAATTAAATAATTATGGGATTATACTTCAGTGGGAAGGATCAATTCTCAGACTCTGTGTCAGGTGTGAGAGGAAGGGGGAATAAAGGGAAGAGTGTTTGTGCCTGGGGGAGATATATTAGCTCGCTGTGAGAGATAACGTCTAAGTAGAGTGATGTAGGGAAGGAAAAGATAACATCAAAGCAGATTGAGCAACTAATAATTAGTTTTTCCGTTAGTGTTTGCTCTGCATAATTCAGGAGTGAAAGGATTTGAGGGGAGCAGGGATTTCCTCCCCTCTTTGGACACCCATACAGATCCAATGTAAAGCCTTCTCCTTGCAGAAGCCACAAGCTTTTGTGTAGGTGCAGCCTGACAGATTCCCCGAAGACTCCTGGAGGGTTCTTTTTTAGCTAAGCCTTGTGTTGAAAGATGAGCTGACATTCACATTCAGGACGCTTCTTCTGAAAGAAGACGCATGGGTTTATTTTGCAGAACAGGAGCCTGAAAGGAGACGCAGGCAGGGACTGTCGGCCCCAGCAGAGGCGAGACGTGGCGCCTTCCATTTCCCTTTTTACCCGGGAGATCCACGAGATGATCTTGACAGCAGATCTTTGAATGAATTCCTCACGTTACGGATGACATCATGCAAAGATTCCTCGACAAGTTACGTCCAGTATGCAGTGAGAGCAGGTGATATGACAGTCCATGTGTCAATATCAGTCACAACATGTGGAAAAAGAGTGAGATAGATGATTTAAGCAGTGCCAGAAAGAAGGCAGGGACTCACTACAGGGCATGACTGAAATATCTTGCGGTATTCTTTTTTTTCCCTCTTGCGTTTTCATCAATACCCTTTAGGCAGATGATTCAAAAATTTTTGTGCAACAAACTGATGTAACGTGTGAAAATGACAATTTGGCTGTTGAAGGGAATTTGGGTGAACCTCTGAGGAGGAACATATCCTGCAACGTGCTGAGAGCAAATGTCAATCAAGAACTCTTCAATAGCAGAACCAGAACCCGACGCAGTGAACCCATTCTTCTCAACAGGGCCCTAAATGGGCTTCTACCTGGTGCAATTTTATTTACGGGTGCACATGATTCTAATATAGATATTGATAATATATGCATATAGCTCCTTCTATATATTGATGGTATGTGCATATGGCGCTTTCTGGTAGAATGAAGTGATATTTAGTAGCCAAAATCCCTCTCTGGCGTCAAAATCTGCGAAAAGACCCCAAACCCCTGCGTTCTACAATCCGTTCCGTCTGATTGAGCTACTTAAATTTTATCTGAAGTTATGGCCGAAAAACACTCCCTCTATTGGGTAAAAGTATAAACTATTAGAGTCAAATATGAAATATTGGACTGAAATATGAAGTGTTGGAGTAAAATGTGATATATGTAAGATCCTCGTGTCGATTCACATTTAAAGTTAGGAAAGTTAGGAAAGGTTGTTTGAAAAACAAGGTTTTTTTCTATAAAAAGTTCCCATTATTGAGCAAAATATTAAACTGTTTTGAGTAAAATATGGATATATACAAGAAAGATCTGGAGTTGATTCATATGCACCATATTCGGACTAAATCGGACCAACGGTGCAGAAATGATGTGTCTGTTTGGGTATAAAATTTCAGAATGATCCATGAAATAGTTTTAGAGTTATTGCGTTAAGACGACCAATCTGCGGCCAGCAGAATAAGTTAAATTGACGTCAATCATCTGTAGTTTTTCTTTGAACACATTTGCCTTTCCGACTCTGTCTAGACTAGTATGAATGGGTTTCTTTCATACATTTTACTTCCAGTTGGTCTGCAGTGCAAAAACAAACAAGACGATCCAAATTGCCCGACCGCTAACCGGATTCGTCTGCCCTCCTTTTCTCCTCCGGGCTGAGCTTTGACGGTGTGAAAATCGGAAGGAGAGAGAGTCGGCGGTGAGGAGGAAGTTGAAGAGAGGTGAGTTTGAGCAGTGAAAGCAGAAGATGTATGGAGGCAGGCTGCTGGGATCGAGATAGTCATCTACCCGCTGGAGAGGTCAGCAGGATGCTTCCACTCACACAGCTGGTTCGGGTCACACTCCTGACCTTCGACCCCTGGTCACATGACCAAGTTAAATAAACGGACAGCATCGTCCTGGTTGAAAAACTGAATAAAGATACACTCATTAACTATAATGTCGATGTTTTAGGTTAATGTAGGGACCCTCATGACCTCGGAATGTTAATATTATTATTAATAATTTTTTTTATGTATCCTATTTTCTTTTAATCAACTTTGTATATATGACTTTTATTAATAAAAGTGATGATATTGCAGATTATATGGTTGAAATACCTTCAATTTGAATAAAAAGTTGATGACAAAAAAGTATAAATTTTATATAAGAAGCGTGGACAAAACATTACAACCACCTCTCATTATAAAGAAATACATCATTAGAGATCAGTAGTACATTTACTCAAGTACTGCACTTTATAAATCTGCCGTACTTGTACATTACTTGATTGTTTGCATTTCAGCTACATAATACTTCTACTTTTCTACATCTTAGAGGGGAATATGATACGTCTTGCTATAGAATTTCAATAGATTATAAGAAACTAAGGTATGAACCTTCTCTTATACGGTGTTTCCAGACGGCAAAAAATTCTTTATCTCAATTTTACTAAAAGTCAGTAATATATTTTACTGTTTAGTTTTGAAAAAAGGGCCTTTTACTTTGATGGGACAAATACATATCGTATGAACAGGAAACCCTGTTTGAAATTAACTGTCTTATTACAGGTGTAAAAAAACAACAACTTGCAGAATCGATGCTGACAAGGCTGATTACTTAAATTTATTAACCTCATGTGAGATCAATGTACGTCAGTGCAGTTTTTCAGGATGACGAGGAGTTTGTTCCATTCTTTAATAGCTTTATAAGAGGAAGCAGATTGTTTGAGGATGTCGACACGTTTTTGGACGTTAAAATCTCCTCTTGTGTTTTGCTCATTTAGCCAGAGTGGAGCCCAACATAACCTCTTCAGAGGTGGTCACAACTGAATATGAAAATACATTTTCACATTTAGTTTAATATATCGCAGTGATGGCACTGTTGTTGTGACATTATGGGATTGTAAGAGACCGACAGCAGTGAAAAGAATGATTGCATTCAGACTTGTGTTATTTTTTCAACTGTTAAGGGGTTCCTTATTTGTTGGAAATTAGCGATGTTATATTTCAATATGTATTTTTGAAATGTCCGAGTAGAGTCCAGAATAACATTTAAATATTTAAGATCATCAACATGTTTAATCTTTTGCCTTTGTGCATAAATATATGGAAAAACAAACAACAGCAAAGAAAATATGGTTTTCTCTATATCTAACATGAGATATGAGTGACTGAGCAACCTTTTTTCATTTAATCGCCAACTTGTTCAGCGTTTTTTTCAATGTGCATACAATACAGTGTCATCTGCATACATCGAGATCCCCACACAATCACATTCCGATGAGAGATCATTTATTTATAAACTGATTGACAAAGATCCTAAGATAGAGTCTTGTGGGACTCCAATAACACATGCTTACAGATATTTTGTTTTAACTTTTATCTGCTCCCACTAGGTGGGTTCACATTGACCCCTTTATTACCTCCGCCAAAGGAGCAGGAGAGGATTTCACGGATTTGTATCAAAATTAGGTTGGTTTATGCAAATCGTAAAGATGATAGCATTTTGGTGACATTACGTGTTTCGCAGCATTTAAAATAATAATAAAATAACTACAAAATGCCTTCAGAGATCACAAACCACCGCAAAAGCATTAAAAAAACACGGTTTCGAAAAATTCATTCAGATTTCTCCATTAATATTGAAGTTACCGCCAGCTTCTAAATCTACCGACAACTCCAACAAACTCTCTAATCTGCTCTGTAGCCTGCCGTCTCCTGCACATTCCACTTCAGTATCTCTGTTCAGCCCACTGAGCCCCTCAGCTCTACCCCCAGAGGGAACATCCAAGGAATCAGCACATCGCCACATTGCGACATCACTACTCCAAAAAGCTTATTATTTTATCATATTTTAGACCACCTGTGAAACTACAAACATACAAACAACAAAGACGGCTGCTAGATCCACGTGGCACGGTAACCATTATGACATCGTGATGATGTCATTATGGTTGGGTGATTGATAAAACTAAAAGAGCGGGGACTGCCGTTAAACCCCAGAGAAATAGAAGAAGAATGTGTGAGATGGACCCTTGTGACAGAGGTTCTTCTTCAAACCTGTCCAACTCAGTGGACGGAGGCGTGGTTCTGGACCGCGACTCTTACGATGCAGTCATCAAAGTGGACGGCGATTCATTTCCCATTAACAAGCTCCACCTCTCTATCTGCTCCCAGTACTTCAGGTGAGATAGTGATTGATTAATATAGGAGAAGGACATTCCTGAAGAGATGGAGTGGGTGAACGTTGATGCTGAACACCTAACACCTCTGAACTCTAAGGCAGTTAGCGCTCACTTCACTGTTCATAGAAGATCTAGAGTAAATTCCATTCAGAAGGTCAGTGGTGTAGATGATGTAGAGACTGAGCAGACGTTTTTAGCAGTGGTATGAATGCAGGAGGAGCTCTTCCTGCTGTTGGAGGTCCATTCAGTGCAGTTGACTCGTTGGTTGTCAGAACTCATATCTGTTTGGAAAAGAACAACAAACATTTGTTGATTCTTGCTATCGGTGTGAAGATCGATCGTCTGCTGTGTCTCCATCCACAGAGCCCTCCTCCTGTCCTGGTCCACACCCGACACTGAGGTCTTTGAGATCCGGGGCATCTCTTCAGAGGGGATGAGGCTCGTCATTGACTTTTTCAACAGCGGCTTTGTGTCTGTGACAGAGGAGAACTTGGAGGAGCTGTATATTGCAGCTGATTACTTTCTGGTCACCGACATCATACAGGTGTGCTCCGACTTCCTGGGGGAACGGCTCGGTCCAGAGAACTGCGTTCGTACCTGGAAGCTGGCCGACATTTATTTGTCTCTATCTCCTGAGCTGCGCTGTAGAGCCTACCGGTGTATTATTGATCACTTCTACGAGGTTGTTTCCAGTGAGCAGTTCCAGCAGCTCCCTGTGCAGCAACTCATTGACCTGCTCGTTAGAGATGACCTCAACGTGAGAGAGAGTCGGCTGCTTGAGGCCATCCCTCAGTGGGTCGCCCACGCGCCTGAAGAAAGAACGGGAACCTTGACCGTACTCTTGTCAAAGGTAAGATAAAATTCTGTCGCTGTGTTTAGGTTAGATTAGCCACCTCAGCATTTAAGCGGATGGGGTCATCTTGAAGGTGACTCTAATCCTAGTTCAGAGGTCACCTGGGTGCTGTCAGACCTGTAGTTGGATCAAATGAGTCAGGATCAAGATGAATGAAATATGAAGTGTGATGTGACTCTTGTTCAGATTGAGGAAGAGTGATGTCGTCTATTGGACAGTTTTAGGGCCTGACACTATGCATCACCAGCGCTGCATTGACACTAACTCAAACTCTTCATGGCTTTTCTCTAGGATAGAGGATTAGGGCCACATTGAGGGGGGAAAAAAACTAAGATTTGAAGACTGGTCGGACTATCACAAGTGCATGAAGGAACACCGGTCATACGTCAAGTTGTTCTTATCATCTATAAACCCAATGGGTGGGCAGTTCCTTCATTAGCATAGTAAGGCTGGGAAAGTGGACTCATACCATATGTTGACTAGTATTACCTGTAGACTATTATTACCCTTGGACTAGTATTATTGGCGACTAGTATCAACTGTAGTCTAGTTTTTACCTGTACACTAGTATTACCTACTGACTAGTATCAACTGGGTAGTAGTATAACCTATGGACTAGTATTACCTGTAGACTAATGTCACCTGGGGTCTAGTATTGCCTGGGGACTGGTGGGACTAGTACTACGTGTTAACTAGTATTACCTGTGGACTAGGGTTACCTGCAGACTATTTCTACCGGAGGACTAGTTTTAACTGGGGACTGTTACTACCTGTGGACCAGGATTTTCCCGGGGACCTGTGGTAATGTTTAATAATTACAGAGGATGTCTGTTATTTGTAAAGTAGGAGCTCCCTCTTATTTCACCGTACGCAGAGGTCATGGGATCATTTCAGTTCCTTGTGAATCAGCATCTCTGTGTTTTGGGGCCGGAGTTCATTTTTAATTCTTTCCTCAGCTGTTATTTCAGATGTTGGAAAGATGGCAGCGGCAGTTGTAATAGAAAAGAGTTTTGAACCGTGTGTTTGAAGAGTCGACGATAGATGTGTAGATTGTGTGAGAGTCACATTCTCAGCTAGCTGCATTCTTCATCGAGACCAGAGCTGAGTAATCCAACAATAGGAGTTATCACAGAAGGGGGTTTGGTGAAACACCACCTTCCGTGCGCTGCCTGCCCACCGCTGATGATGGTACAGGACAGGAAGGCCACCAGGAGTACCAGGCTCCGCCACTGCTCCAGTAGTTTATTATCCATTGTGTCCTGTTTTCTCTGAGTAGGTCCGGCTGGTCGTGACGGATCACATCAGGATTGGGATGTCCAATGAGCTTCTGAGCCTGCAGATTCCCCAAAATTTCAAGTTACAGATGGACCTGAGCGCACAACGCTTGACTGTTTGCTGTAAATCCACTTCTCAACCTCGCACACCTAATGCCATCCTGTTGGCTATAGGAGGTCGCTGGTATGGGGTTACAAGTGGAAGATTTGATGCGTACGATATCCGCGCTGACCACTGGGTCAAAGTGGCAGGTCTTCAACAGCCGGAACGTTTTTATCATGGCACTGCTGTCCTAGATGACTGTATCTACTGTGTTGGTGGAATGACTGGTCTGACTGATTTAGACTCTGTGGAAAGGTTCGACATGAAGACACACACCTGGCATGAGGCAGCACCCATGAAGAAAAGACGTCGCCATGTAAGCGTCGCTGCGCTGAATGGATACCTTTACGCAATGGGAGGTGAAAGTTGGGGTCATAGACACATGACTGCAGAGCGCTACAGTCCTGAGACCAACCAATGGAGTATGATTGCGCGCATGAAGGAGGGAAGGTCGAGGAGCAGTTGTACAACTCTGAACAACAAGGTGGGTGTAGTCAGAGAGCAGCTAGTGGCCGTGTAAGGCTGAAAAGCTTCCAATGGAAGCCATGACAGGTGCTACATTACTGAATGGTCTTCCCGTTCTCCCCAGGTTTACATTTGTGGCGGTAGGTGTGGAATCAGGACCCTCAACACTTGTGAATATTACAGCCCAGAGACCAACCAGTGGACAATGTTCACCCCTATGGGCAGCGAACGCCAGGGACTTGGTATCATTGCTTATGCAGACCAGATCTTTGCAGTAAGTTCATGTAACCCACCTCAGAGGGTTAAGGGCTCCTGCTCGTTACCTTGTCTTCCAGGTTTGAAGACATTCATGGTTGACATTCTTCTCTTTTAAGTTAGCTGCTAACTACTATTAGCTGTTGATTAAACCCCGGGTCGGTTGAGGGTTGCTCATATATCATGTCAAAGCGACTTCACTGATCTCTCCTTCCCTGTCATGGATTTTGTGCAGTTACTTCCTAACTACTAACAATTCCGCTGCTCAGCCAAATGAATGAGTTAGAGTCGCGCCTTAAACAGGTTTTGTAAGAGCAGCTTAAGACGTCACAGATGCATCGTTATTTGATCTGTGGTTAAAAGTGAAAATCAAAGAGTGAAAACAACCAATTATGGATCCTCAAATCCTGCATCCGGTCATTGATCTTTCCATTATATATCTGATAAACTCTCTTGACTGTTTTGTTTTTCTTCTGATAGGTGGGTGGTGAAGACGGCCTATCAGTTTTATGTAGCGTTGAGGCGTACGACCCCCAGACCGACGCCTGGCATGAAGTGTGCCCCATGTTTAGCAAGCGAAGTCACTTTGGCATCGGAGTGATCAATAACGAGATCTTTGCTGTCGGGGGCGACACCAGCACGACTGAGTACTATGATGCGAAAACTGGTCAGTGGTTTCCTGCCTGTGATGTGGAATTTCCCTGCTTGGGCCTGAGCTGCTGCGTGGTGCCCAGGCTTCCCAACATGGCCATGTGTACTATCCCTCATGACGACCTGCCATGTTTGAATTTGGAGTAGGTTAAGGGTTCAGGAGAATCCATCACACTCTTTACAGCACAGTCCTGCCCTGAACCACCATCCACTATGGCAAGACTTTAACTTGATCCAGTCTAAATTAAATTAAATCTCATTGAACAATCCAGTTTGATTCATATTCTACAAAATCTCAATGCTTTGGTGGGTTTTACAATATCACTGCATGACACCCTGAGCTGATGCAAGCCACCTACAGCTAACGACAGCTCCCTCCCTCCCTAGAAACGGTCTGCTCCAAGGTTTCTGCCTGTTAAAAGTCAGTTTTTGCTCAAAATGTTACCAAATGTTTGCTCTTCATGGAGCCAAATCACATTTTAATGAATGAATGAATGTACACTTTATTTCAAACATGTAATCAAATAAACATTTTAATACGCAAAATTAAGTAGCCGAGTGCATTTCCATAATAAATAAAATTATTACGCTAGAATAATGATAATAAATAAAAACAAGAAAAAAAAGAAATTTTAATTTGAATGTGTTTTGGTGTTATAATTTTACCCAGAGGTAGTTTTGGTGTATCTTAAAGATGTTTAAATATCGGTGACTTCATGTGTGTCGCAGCATTTGAAATAAAATAACCACGACGTTTTGGGTAACGTGTGGGGAAAGTTCTTTCTTGAAACGATCACTTTTGGTTTATCATAACATTATCTCTGCGGCTTTGCAAAACGATGACAGCTGGGATTATTATGTCTTTGTTATTTTGCAGCATATAAAGAAAACGGAAAAAGAGGTGGTTGTGTGGCTGGAGCTGAAGTGGAAGCAACAACAGAGAAACTGTTCCAGAGTATTTCAGAGACACTCAGAGAGTTTTGAGGAGTTTTTGATAGATTTAGTCTGGCAATAACTCATATATTAATGGAGAAATCAGCATGACTCTTTCTTATATACAATGATTAGGCGATACTAATTGGTTCTGATCATAGGAATGTCTACCTCGGGGACTGTTGTGGCTTACTCTTTTATCTATAAATTGTACGACAAAGGTCCTAAGATGGAGCCTTGTGGGATACCAATAACATGATGTTAAGTGTTCGCAGCATTTAAAAATAAAAAAAACCATTGTTTTTGTTTTTTTGAAGTAGCATCCATCATTGCTCATGCCTGTGTACCTTTGATGTTCCTTTGGTGTTCCTTCAATGTTCCTTTGGTGTTCCTTTGGTGTTCCTTTGATCTGAGGGCAGGGGCCTAAGAGAGGAACAGGAAATGAAACAACACACGTCATAATGACTAATCCTCTTTATGATTCTATACGGATCGATACTCAGGTAGATTGTTTGAGTTGTCAGTAGATTAAGAGGTAAGAGGCTGGCGATAACTCAGGCATTAATGGTGAAATCTCTATAAATTTTTCCAAAACCTTAGTGATACTGTTGTGCCTTGTTTCTTTGAAGTTTGATACTGGGGAGGAACAGGAAATTAGGAAACAATGTGTGTTTAATAATAAGAGAACAAAGAGTAAACAAAGTATGTTCAGAGGTAAGTCTTCGGCCCTTGGCAGAAGTTTGAGTTTTTTCTTGAGCTGGGCATTTTGTTGAAGATGTCTGTTTAAGATTGAGACTTAAACAGACGTAAACAATAATGGACACGACAACGAACACGTACATCACCAAAATGTTATCATCTGTAGGATATGCCAAGAAATACCTCTGGGTGAAATTTCATGCAAATCTCCCCGTTAGTTTTCCTGCAAGCTTGCTGACAGACAGACAGACAGAGAGACAGACAGACAGACGCTGGTGAAATCATATCATCCCTCCCCGGTGGAGGTAACATGTAATTGCATAGACGGATAATAAATGAACACACACACTGCCTGACAGTTACAGAATGTAGAAGAATGAGTCGGCACCAGACACCAACACCAGATCCTATTAGATCATGTAAACAGTTGACCAGAAATCTTCAGTTGGAATAGTTTCAATCAAAATGAAGAAAACGTTCCATGTAAACACGTCTACTGAGATCAAGTAAGAATTCATTCAATTTAATGCATTCACAGGTTTGTATTTAGACAACTCAGAGACGAAAGGAACCTTTCTGGCTTCAAGGAAGTAGCAAAATTCCATTTCTTTGAATGTTTTGCTCTAAACCCAAGTGTTATTTAGGAAAAACCTGGCGACCCGGTGTGTTTCATAAATGCAATTATTGTCAGATTCCTTTGAGTGTAATTATGAGATGCTCTCAGCGTTTGCCTCTGCTGTGATATTCATTTGCACCTTTTAAATGAAGTGGTGGAAGTTTTATAATTTCAGCTTTTCGCCAGTAAAAGAGAAGAAATAGGTCATAAATCCTGAAGTTTAGTCAAACCAGCTCATGTGGAATTAATTTGCCATGTGAATATCGAATATGCGCAGAGGTGATTCTTGGCTCGGAGCCCCCCATCACGTCACCTCCATTAAGTCGACAATGATCTCAGAGACGTGGAGTGACCGTAAGCAGTGATTCTGCACAAACACAGACTGAACTGAGTCAAGAGAGCTCAGCTCGTCGTCGTGCTTCGGGGATTTTGGACTTTTCTGCTGTGAGTGACCGACATAAAAACGAGACCAGAGAAATAAGACTAGTGAAGATTTGAAAAGGCCGCCTGATCACAAAGGGCGTGTTAAATATATGTTGCAGCAAGCAGAATAGGCCATGTAGCCAAAGTAGTTGCCTGCCTGATCAAGCTTGCAGGCTTTTACCTCATTAAAAGCTTAACCCTTTAGAATCACCTTGGCTTATATAAGCCTGACTTGTTGCTGTTTTGGGTCTCAGTTGGACCCTTGAACTCATTGACATTCTTCAGATCATCTGGAGCTCTGTCTCACATCAGAACCTCTTCATGGCATCCAACAGAGGGAACTAACCATCAGTGGATTTAAATACAATCTATTTACTGATTAATTTATTAGTTATTTATTCGTCCACATTTTAGTCAGTTTTTATCATTAATATTTTATATTCTATGTTTTGCCATTCCAGTCAGTTTTTATAACTATTATTCTATGTTCTATATGTCTAGTTTGTATTATTCTAGGTTTTATAGAAGTCCTTTTCTATAGTTGTATTGTTTTTAACGCCTCCAGAGTTTCTCCGGGGCATTTTGGATGATAGCTGCTGTTAGGTTCCTGTTTGTACATTTCCTGTTTTTATAGTCCCATTTTATAACTGGGTTTGCCTGGTGTGTGGGTGAGGATGGTTCTGGGGGAGAACTGTTTTTAGATTGTTTAATGTATGTACTGTTTTTACAGTGCTTGCTTTGCTCCATTTTTATGGTCTATTTTTTTCTTGTGTATGAATGGCGGTATTGCGCGGAAAGGGAAAATGGAGAAATTGTTTTTGTCGTTTTTTTATCGTGTTTTTATCTTTATTGATTGTGATTTTTGTACATCATTTTCAATTGAAGATCCCGGGTATAGAAAATAACGACATTTTTTTACATCTCATTTCACACATTTTGTTAAAGAGTGCTACTAATTTTAATACGGGCACTTTAAGTTTAACACATTAATAATCCAAAACCCTCCTATTATAGAAAAACAATGAGCGGAATCACTTTCATATATAACGTACATTTTGCTGTAAATATTTTCATACTTTTATTGAAGTAAATGTTTGAATTCATGGCTTTAACAGTGTTTTTTTTCACAGTGTGTGTCCTCGTGTAATGGATCTGAATACCACAACTACTGCCAATAGGTCTGCGGTTCTGTGGTTTGGTTGTGACGCCCAACTTTAGATCATCTCTCCTATCTGCTTTGGCCTTTAAAGGAATTCACCTTCTAATATGTAGCCCAGGCTGGAAATGACACATGCTTGGCTAGCACAAGAAACCAAGATTCATTTCTGACATATTTTTAAGGAAAAACCCTGATACGTGTTTATACTTGATTCTCATTGGTACAAGAACTTCTTGCAAGATGTGTGCAATATTTCCTTGTTTATGGAGTGTCAGGGTGCAGTTTAGTCGATACAATGCTGCACATTTATGTTGCATCTACCCACCAGAGTTAAGTTGAATTCAATTTTAAACAACTGTTATGTTGAATTATTGAGTACTTTAAACATAAAAAGTACTGTAAGGCATGTTTTAAGAGTTATCTATAGACTATTTATGGTTTGTTGTTGGGTAATCAAAGCTTTATCTCTGTGTTATGAGAGGAAGATGAAAAAGAGATGTGAACTAAGAAAAGCTAAATGGAAGCCTGATAGTCTCCTCACACTATTTCACATCGCATGAGGTTGAAGCTCGACTGCTTGTTGACCTCATGGTGGTTCACTGATTTGGTCGGCGCTCAGTGGGCTGCAAACAAACAGTTGCACAAGCGCTACTTTGCTGAGTTATTATGCACATAAATACACCCCCTCAGTCGGAATCAGAGCCGTACTGTTCCTCCTGCACTCCAACACACGCAGACATGTGAGCCTTATTCAGGTTTGACAGTTGGGTCTAAGCGCTGTGATTTTTCAAACTTCAGTTGTTGCAGTCGTAGCGCTTCTGCAGGCGGCATCTGTTAGCTGGTGGCAGCACTTAAAGGTGCATAGTGGGTAAATTTCTCTCTTTGAATATGATATTCACAGACATGTTTTAGTGTATTATCATGAAAAGTGAAAAACATTATTTTTCGATGGCTTTGATGTTTGCAGATGACAATTCGATCTGTAATGAAAGCAGGGAGAAGGTGGAGGAAAACCTGGAGAGGTGGAGGTATGCGCTGAGAGAGAGGAGGAATGAAGGTCAGTCGCAGCAAGGCAGAATACGTGTGTGTGAATGAAAGGGAGGCAGTTGGAACGGTGGGGATGCAAGGAGTAGAGGTGGAGTAGGTGCAGGAGTTTAAGAAGTATGGTTCAAGTGTCCAGAGCAATGAGGAGTGTGGAAAAGAGGTGAAGAAGTGACTGCAGGCAGGTTGGAGTGGGTGGAGAAGGGTGTCAGGAGTTATCTGTGACAGAAGAGTAGCAGCAGGAGTGAAGGGAAAGGTTTACAAGATGGTAGTGACAGCAGCTCTGCTGGATGGTTTAGAGTTGGTGGCGCTGAACAGAAGACAGGAGGCAGAGATGAAGATGATCAGATGATCTCTGGGAGTGAGGAGGATGGACAGGATTATAATGGAGAACATCAGAGGGACAGTCCAGGTTAGATATCGTGAAGACAAAGTCAGAGAGGACAGATTGAGATGGTTTGGACACGTGAAGCGTAGGGATAATGAATCCCTCCATCTGGTAGATGGATGCTGGAGATGGAGCTGCCGGGCAGGAGAAGAAGGGAAAGACAAAAGTGGAGGTTTCTGGATGTAGTGAGAGAGGATTTGCAGTTAGTTGGTTTGATGGAGGAAGATACAGAGGACAGGGCAAGATGGAAACAGAAGATCTACTGTGGCGAGCCCCAACAGGGAACAGCCAGAGGAAGAAGAAGACCACTTGCTTTGTCTTACTAATGCCTGCACACTTTTCAGCCATGTGTGTTAATGGGCTTACTTCATAGACCACCTTTGTGTCTCCTTATAAAAGAGCAGGGGGTCCGACATTCCTTTGTTTTACTCTACGGCGAAGACCCATCATCAAACATGAACACTGACGCCAACCAACTGCAGAGCTCACCTGTCTCAAGAAGTGATTCACTCTAATTATCCTCTGCAAAATGACTCATTGTTTGTTGTAAACAATGCGGTAGGGTTTGCATTTGGGGGCTTTTCCCCCCCGCAAGTTTTCATTGTGAGCACATGTTTTCTTTCCTGTCTGACATGTGTTTCTAAAAGCACCTGGAAGCAGGCGTCTCTGCCGCCTCTCAACTATTAGTGTCAGAACAGACCGAGGTCAAAATCCCTGATGGGCCCACATTCTAGCATCATGTTCTCCTTGTAGTTCTAACACATATATGCCCTGGTGATGACACCCGCAATGGATGAGAGGACAAGAAAGAAAGGGGCAATCAGGATTGAGGCGCCCTCAAAGGTAAGTAGAGCACCGGGCGGAAGGAAAAACCTCAAGCTTTCCTTTCTGCCTGCTGCACACCTTTGACGCCAACCTTTGTTGTAGCCCACCTTAAGAAAACATCCATGCCCCCACACGACGCTGAGCTTGTGTTTCCTTTTCTTTAATCTCAGTGAAAAGAGCTTTTAACAAGACGAGGGAGGGTGAGTGGATCTGCCAAAGCAGAACAAAGACAGGGAGGAACTTGAAGAGATGGTAGCAGAATGGAAGGCTCTGTAATTTATCACCTGCTGCCCTCAGCTGCCCTGAATTCCACCCCCTCGGCTCTGTTTGAGTGTTTCGGTGTGTTCAGGTATGGAAAGGTGATGGATGAATTACAGAGTAACAGGAAGCAGACAATCATCATTCATCGAATAGCTCCAAAACAAATTTCTTTGATCAATTATTTCCAGGAGAGGAAACACATCGGTTTCTCAAAGATGCTGTTTTTAATGCAATAAGTCCGATTAAAACAGATTTTGATGTTACGTTTTTATGCACAGATTCTTGTTGTTTTTTTGTCCAAGATGTGGGTGGTAGAACGACAGATACGGGTCTCCGTCATAGATGTCTCAGGTTCATCACCTCATTCATTCATTTTCTGTAACTGCTTGTCATGTGCAAGGTTAAGGTGGGGGCTGGAGCCTATCCCAGCTGACAGGAATGAGAGGCAGTGTGCACCTGTGTTGCCAGTTCACACAAAGGGATAAAAAACAATTCATACAACAATTTAGAGTCACCAATTCACTTTTATCTCTGGACTATGTGAGGAAGCAGGAAGGGAACACATGCAAACTCCCCAGTTGGATTGTGAACCCAGAACCTTCTATCTGTGACCCATCAGTGCTACCCAATGCATCAGTTCAATTAAGATTAAATGAATCAAAGTTACAATATCTTATCATGTCATGTTAATGGCTTTATTATCAAACACTTTGCTGCCAACTTTAAAATACAGTCCTGAAATCCTCTAATGTTTGCCTGCCACCTTGTGGCTGAGTGACTGTAACATCTTCAGTTATGTTTTACTGCACAAATACAGCGTCAAATATGTGCATATATTATTTAAGAATATGTTTCTTGAAAATATGATCTGTCTAGACTAACATTTTGCCGAATAAAAGTGTTTAAATTGAAAAAGGACAGTTTGGCACTGGAGGTGAACTTGGTGATCTAATGTTGCCTTCAAGGTCTCTAAGCGAGCACGTAATTCTCAGTACTTTAAAACTTAAAACGCGCTATGTGACTTTTCAAACATATTTTGATAGATATATTGTAACTGGATAAAATTATTCATCATTAATATTGAACAATAACAAAACCATAATTAATATACTTATTATTTTGGTCAAATATTAATTTCAATCAATTTTTACAAAAAAAAAAGTCTCATATTCTACGTTCAAACAAACAAATCTGAAAATTTATTTTCAAACACTGTAAATATAAACACCTGTAAAAAAAATGCCGAAACACTTATACCATAGGTTCCATTAAACCTCTTGTAAAATCCTCTATTTGAGTTATCCATTTTCTTTTTTTTCTTTTTTTTAGCGTATGTGGTTTATGTCCACTCTTTTTTTCATTGACTACTGTCTGTTTTTTGTAGTAAATGATTGTATATTGTTTGTACAATAATGAAATTGTATTAAAAATGTTCGTCAATTAGGTATTATTTCTAAAAAGACTTTAAGCAAACCTTTAAGTGTCTTTTTCTATATTTTTAATAGACGTAAGTACATTTTAATCAGGTCAAGAATAGAAGTGGATATTAAAAAAAGGGTGGCAAAAGTACGAACATTCTTCATTCAAGTAAGAGAACATTTACTTGCGGTGAAAAATAATTTGGGTAAAAGTATACTGATTCTGAAATTTACTTAAAGTATAAAAGTAGAAAGAAGCACAAAAGGTAAACAGCATAAAAGTAAAAAGTAGTTTTATGAAAGTATAAAACTTAACGACTTAATTGTAAAAGTAAAAAGTATTAGTATGAAAGTAAAAAAATGTATCAAAGTAAAAGATACTAGTATGAAGATTAAAAATATATATATATAGGTGAAAGCTTATTGTTAAAAGTAAAAAATAGTAATGCTAAAGCTTCAATAAATATTAAGGATATTAAAGTAAATAGTAGCATTTTTTCTCTTTGTTTATGTTTGTTTTCTAATATATTTTTGCTGAGATGTTCAAAAAAAATGTATCAAAATACATATAATTTTTTTAAGAAACAAGTCAGGTTTGAATTGCAAGGAATAAAAAGCCCAGATAATCATACAAATACCGGAAAACTCTACTTAAGTTCAGTAACAAAGTATTTTTTACTGTGTTACTTCCCACCTCTGGAATTTAATAGTACATTATCCAATTTGATCAATGTTTTCGTTTGCTTGATGAGGAAATTAGTGATATTTGCGAAATAAAAAAATATATTCATATTTTATCCCTTTCCCACCACCACATTGCCAGCAGCCAATAAATGCAACACTCGTGGAGGAATGACGTCAGCACGCTGCTGCCGTGTTTGGTTGTGGGCGAAGCTAGGAAGGGATCAAGGAAACCTCCGGCATCTAAGATAAACACCCTGTTGAGGTGTGAAGCCAGCCAGTAGCTGTCACAATATCAGGAAAACCGTCAAAGAGTCGTTCACACAGCGAAGGTGAACATGTCTGAGACGTACGGTACGTTTTTAAGGAGTGGGAGAATGATTTAATACCAGCTAGCCGTTTGTCGGTTCTCTGGTATTATGTTAGACTAGCGCGAGCTACTTAGCATTAAGCTACATGGTTAGCTTAGTTTGGCCACCGCCTCAACGACTCTTGAGGGTTAAAATAGTGATAATTAACGTTTTATGCTGACATTTAATTCAGGTAAACACGCACATTTGGGATATTCGTTTCTCATAAATGACTGCCTTATCCTGTAATGGCGGAGTAGATTGTTTATCCGGGCCATTAATATGAGCAAACAAGGTGATAAGGTTTCACTGCCAGTTGTTGTTAAAAGTTGTTCAGACAGAAAGCATGAAGCTGCAGCAGGAACCTGCAGACTGAATGAGGGTGGATTTAACCCTTGTTCTTCACTCCAACTTCAGACAAGAAAGAAGGGCCGATTTAATAGTTTTGCTATACTTTATCAGGCTGTTCTTCTTGAAACTGCCACAAAATTTTACACATTGATATTATTTTACAATTCTACTGATATAATGCGGGAATCTAACATTAGTCCTGATTATAACTATTAAATGTCATTTACTTTCAGCATTTCTAAGCTGTCAGTGTGAAAATTGTAGGGTTATCTCTTTGAATTAATGGAATTTAATACTATTTAGTGTGTTATTAACAAAAATATATTTTTAAATGTTAGTTCTGAAAGAGCCCGTTGTATCTCCAAAGGGAACGGGTCCTCGCCTCCATATTACACCGCCGCGTTTGTACAGTCGTCTGGATGGACAAACTGAAAACTGGCTCTAGAGAGGGGTTTTTGCGCTTTTTCAAGGTGTTGCTGGAAAATTTTTGTATTTTGACAAATGGAGGATCAAACTTATTATACAGCACCCAAAAAACTCATTGGATCGTCAAACCCTCCCGTCCCGCCATCTCTCCTCCTGAGGAGCTCATGCAGCAGAACTTGGCCTGCCGAGTTGAATTTCCGGGGTGTGCTGGACGGACTTCCCCAGTTTACCTCTCAATGGTTTCATGAGTTGGTTCCTCATGCTGGTGTCGCTTGAGGGCGTGGTTTTGCACGCTGTTGTTTTTTATCGGGCTAACTTACCTTTGTCTGCATCCCCGACTCGCCACAACAATGCTGTACAAATAGTAATGATTTTTGTTTCCTTAAATTGAAGCTTTGACCCACTTCTGGGTGATTCGTTGTAGAAAGATCAGAATCTCGATTCAGTCGTATAAATGATCTCATTCCTGATGCACAACGACTCGGCAGGTTCAGCATCTTAATTCTTCACATACACTGCAGCGAAGCCAGAGAGTTGTATTCCAACTCACCCTTTCAAGGCATGCTGGTCCTTGAAGAGGGTAGACTACGTGGAGGATTATGGGAGTTGTAGTTTGTTGTTAACGTGCGGAGCCACAGCCTTGCGAGCATGCTGGAGAATCTCTGTCCTGTTAAAAGTGTGTTTTTATCGTCACTTGGAGCCACACAGCAATAAAGTATGGAGTTAGTCCGGACAGTAGCTCGTTTAGCTTAGCTTAGCTTTGGCAGGCTTATGTAATATGACTGAGATGTATCATTCCGTAGCATAAGGAGAAACAGAAGTGGAATTTTCTTGTCACTATTTATCTCCTTCTTCAGGTAACTTAACTTATACTTTTATCTTTCTACCACTTGATTTCTTTGTCGTTTCATGAAGGCTTCTCATTTCTTTCCCTATGGTAGAGAGGCAGTATGGCTGCTGGCTGTTAACCGGCCATGCAATTTCAATTCCAAGCAAAAAAATTGAGATTTCCATTTGAGCTAGAATCACCTTGTGCTAACTGAACCCTTGTGTTAACTTAGATAGAATAACCAAGCAGCAGTTCTGTGGATGCAGAAAACCATTCTGCATAAATTCCTTCTGAATGACTCTGTGCTATAGCATCAGTTCCACAGTGGGTGTGACAACTTAGACCGAGTTGTTCTTGGAATCGCACACCATAATCTGCTCCAGTCCCCTCCGCCGCCCCCCCCCCCCCCCCCCCCCCCCCCCCTCTTTTTCCATCGTCTTCCTCATTCATTCATTTAATGAAATTTTATCCTAGTATTGATGTGCAATAGCTAATGGTAGCCATAATAATGTTTTATTGATCTCGGCTGCGGCCTCCTGTGCCATCTATTATTCTGAAGGGCCTGCAGTGGAACTAACTTAAAGCAAAATGAACACAAAAAGCTCAGAGTTGGGTTAGAATGTCCAAGATGGATGTCAGGAAAGTTTTTCAGTGATTTTGGTCTTGGCTAAATAATCTTCTATCATTAGTTTTTCTTGTAAAGTTAACAATGTAGTTGATGTAAGAAAATGAATATAAAATTTCCGATCTTAAATAGGAATATACTTACCCGGAGTGATTTTTCAGAGTAATTGCTCAGATTCGGACTGAATCGGTTTTTAATGGACAACTGAGTAAATTTAATAACGTTTAACTTACTCCATTTACGAATTGCAATTAACTATAATGATGAAAAGCAATTTTTTACCTCCTTCAAGAAGTCTGCTTACATTTTAAGCCTTTTCAATATTGATTAATACTTTAAACTTTTTATTTAGTCTATAAAAGGTCCTTAAATAATAGAAATTGCCTCATATGTCCACATTATCTCATATGTAGAAGTGAAAAAAATAAACTTTTTGTGGCTTGACATTGATTTTGATCATTGTTCCACAAAACTCTTTCTATCAAATTCTAGTGCTATTAAAATGAAATCTAATCACTCCAGTTCCAGAATTTTCAGTCCATCTTAAAGGTGCAGTGTCTAAAATTTAGTGGATCTCACAGTGAATTTCCAGATTGCAACCTGAGCTCACCCCAAGGCCACCATCGTCTCACAATCATAATAGTTATCCAGCAACAACTTATTTCTCATCTTTTTCTTCTTCACTGGTTTTTAGAGGTTAAGTATTTATCCGTCGTCTTTTCGCAACTTAATCCTAAAAGTGCAAAAAACCCTCCCCGGAGACGGTGTTCGGTTTCTCCTTTCTGGGTTGCTGTACAAACATGGCACCCACTCCCTCTGGAGATAATGAGGGCTTTTTCTAAGCTAAGAATAAGAGATTATTTATTATTTTCAGATGATTATACACTTGAAAAAACATAGTTGATAATAATATATTTCATTTATTCAGAGACACCACTAACTTTTACCCACTGCAACGTTAAGCTGTATTCTTGGAGTGCATGAATCTATGGCCATCAGAGAAAACATCTCCTTTAGCTTTAAGTGCTAATGCCACATGGAGTGTCTGAGTGGATCAGAGGACCTACGGCGTGGGTGGATCTGTGGGGTTAAGTGCTCTAAGAGTGTGGGAGCGTGTTCGTCTGCTCCTTTGGGTTATTTAATATTTATATACGACTTAAAATTGCTGCCTCAGAGGCTGCTGCGGCGCTCTATTCCTCTCTCCTCTGTTTGACACATTGACAGCTGTGATTGTTGTAGGCTGATCTCACAGGGGGAATATTGGATTTCTGGGAATCCTTTGAAAAGCTGAGGCAAGCCTTTAAAAACAAACAGATTTCTGATCCTGACAGTTCGGCTGTCGTGACTTTTGTTAACACGTGATTGCTGACGGTCTCTGTAAACTTGCTCGTTGTGTGTTTTTTTTTTTTTTGCTTCTGTCGGTGCCGTGCATTTCACCTCCAGCTTGTGTTTCATGGGTAAAGACCCACCTCAACAAACAAAGGTGCATCATCATAATACATTTAAATGTCACTCAGGAACCAAAGATCAAACTCAGTCACGCCTCCTTTTTTTTTTTTTAAACTGTGGTTTCTGTTGACATGAATAGTCCCAGGATGTTCCCCAGCCTGTTCATCTCAACGGTAGCCATTACTCTACTGCCTGCAGAGCCAGTACTTGAAATTGAACCAAAATTCCAAACTGTCTCCAAAATCTAACTAAAGCAGGAGAGAAGGTGCAACCATTATTTACTCTGAGTCATACAAAACACACCACCACTCTCACATTTCCTGTTTTTCTCTCACTATCTTTCTACATTTGTCACACATACTTGTGATCAGTATCTTATGGTTCCAGCCAGAGCTGCAGCTGAAACCCCAGTGCCACCGTCGTTGGTCTCGGCACACAAAAGCTGTCTGTGCTGTGGATGACTGTTTGTGTCAGTGGCCTGAGTCATTTGGGTTCTGGATCAACCGCCTGGTTTTGGTTTTACTTCCCAGACTAAGGGCCCCACTCTCCACCAAATCAGCACCACCCGCTGGCCGTTGTCCATGTTCCAGATTAGTGTTGTCACAATCAAGAACTCTGAGCTGATAATTAATTGCCATAAAAATAATTGCGATAAATAATTTAATTAGAGGTATTGCCAGAAGGCCCAGTATGATGAAATCGACAATCAGCCGATCAGTCTCACTCCGTTCCGGTTGCACACATGCGCCGTGCACACACACTATGCGTGAGCTACCTCGAGTCCAAACATCTCGCAAGTAAACCAAAGAGACAATCCTCGCTATTAAATAGCGAAAAATAGCAAGTTAAGAAGCTAGCGTTGATAGAGCGGCTGTAGCTAGCTACGGCATAGAAACATCCACAAGCCCTGAAGTCCCCGAACAAAGACAACATATAACATAAACGACTGAACGAGGCCTACAAAGTTTAATTTTCACTTCATTGTGTCATAAAATTGGTTAAAGAAACGCACTGCGTGGAGGAAAGAGCCAGAACACTTACACTATGCCGACCACCCTTATTTTCACTTTAATCCTTCAAAAATAAGAGCATTATTAAAACATTATTCATATGATTTTAAATCTTTAAAGGGAAGAAATCTGAATCTGCCAAAATCTGTATCAGCCCATCTGACTTCATAAAAATCCGGGATCGGCCAAGAAAAGCTTCAGTTAGGGTTTGTTTCCTTGATGAACCGGTGACCAGTCTGTTACAGTTAAGGGAATGCGTTGGATCCATAGACTCAAATTATTGTTAACAAATTGCTTTGAAGATATCAGGCTCTATTTCCATTTAGATTGAAGCCAAAATGTGGCCACAGCTGTGTTTACTTGGGGACTAAACAATCCATGATCATCTAGACTTCAAAACGCACTTTTTCAAAAGTTAGGCTCCCTGACATATTAACATTTATAACTTTAGTTACGCACTAGCACTAAAGTCTAAGTTAATTTTCCACTCGGAGCAGAATAAGGACAAACCGATGACATTATGAACACCATTCAAATTCATTTTGTGAACAAACATCCAATCTTCCTAAAATCTCAAAAGCAAGTGGAGTTGAAATTCAAACGGTCACAACATATAAAAATGATTTAGGTGTTTTTGATTCGAACCTTCAGACCACACATGTAGGGACAAACTGAAAGGTGATTAGTTATTTCTTTGTAATGCACCTAATCATTACCTACAGACGCTGTAGACGGTACGTCACTCTGCTTTACCTTTCACCTCTGGCCGTGGAAATCATGTACACCACTTAACCCTGCGCGCTGTCGCTTAGCAACCATCTGTGTTCGTCCACAGACCCTCGCATTAGTTTTCCTTTGTTTATAAATCTCTGCTTGGGCTGCTATCTGTTCATCTGTGTAACATCAAAAACATTATGGTTTATGTTCTCTAAAGGAGATCCCCAGAGCTTGGGGAAAAAAAACTTTTAGAAATGTTGCTCATTTTTCCTGGAATCTACAGAAAGACCTGAAACTGTCTGAACTTGTTACTCTGTGGGGAGTTTAAATGTGATCTCAATGATCGGGAAAATATTATTCTTACTAAGATCTGGACCTGATTTAATCCCTGTTGGATTCTTTATTTCTTTAATTCTCAATGTGGACTTTTTTTAACCTGGTTAAATTTTGACTATAATAATAATTAAAATCGTTACCTCTGAGGCTTTGTTCTAACGTCGTGTGTTTTTAATTGCTGATGCCCTTCACCACCTCAGGCAGGGAGAATATCAAGTAAGAGCTGGAAGTAACAGGTTATGCTGATTACACGGCAAACTCTGTGATTAGAAGTCTAATTCTGGCTGTTGGACACCATGAAAGCAGGAGCTCAAGAGGATTAAGAGGAAATCAGAGGATTGTTCGTCCCTGGGGATTCTTCCCTGACGTCGGTGATGCATTGATTTCCACCTTCTCTCCTCTGCTTCCAGATTTCCTGTTTAAGTTTCTGGTGATTGGCAGCGCCGGGACGGGGAAATCCTGCCTCCTCCACCAGTTCATTGAAAACAAGTGTGAGTTTCCCCTCCTCTCCCAGTCCTCTAGTCACATCAGGTCTCAAGTCAGAGTGAAAACAGAATTATAAAGTAATCTGATGCCAAGGAATGGTGCAAAAAATACACGCTGCACACGCCGAATACACCCCGTCACTCTGTGCTACTCATTAACTTCTCTGTGAAACCAAACTGAAATAATGGGATGAATCCCTGCGTCTCCCCAGAGCCTAAACATTCACAAAAGTTAATTATTGACTCGGCAAAATACTGTAGAAACACACGACAAAATGAGTCACTGGATTAAACTCGGACAATAAAAACACTTCCACGTCCGATTCTCCCCTTTTGTAAATTTACAGATCTTCCAATCAGGTATGTCGATGTATTAATGCGACGTTTGTCTCTGTTTTTGGCAACTTTCCTTTGTTATATTGAGGCTTTGTGGCATCCCAAAAATGGTTCCCATTCAGTATATTTAATGAAGGGTAAATAAGAGTCTAAATTGGAAATATGCACATACATATTAAAATAAATGTATTATTATTTAAAGATATACATGTGGGATGAATATAGATAATAAATTTGCTCAGCCGACAATGTCAATAAAGTTGAACATCATTAGCTTCACAAAGTCTAGATGCATTCACTGACTGTAGGATTCTCAATTATAAACCTGTAATTCTGGTCTCAATTAAAACAAACAGTTCAACTATTTTTTTAAACCTCAGGTCGACAGGTGATCCTGTCGTTGGGTAAAGGAGCAACTTGCCTCCAAGAATGTGTCACTGCTACTAGAATCATTCGTACCAGTACGGGACTAGAAACACACTGTTTCTCTCCTGAGACATGAAATGAAACGCAAGTAAAGTCAAAAACGCCTCAACTTTAATATATTTTAGCTCCAAATGCTGTTAGAGAGAGAAAGGGAGTCCAGCTTGACTTTATTAGTCCAGACTCATTCCAGCCTCCAGTGCAGACATGAGGTAACGAGTGAAACACGCCCACATGCTATAGATCAGATCTAGGATTCTGGCAGCAGTGTGTCGTCCACATCCAGGCCCTGCAGACCTGGTGGTTAATGGAAGGACTTCCTCTATAATCTATATTTATTGAGAATCCTTTTGCTAGGAAACAATAGAATTATTGAGTTATCTGCCGCTGTGCTTCTGGCTCACGACTGCTCTGTGTTCTCTGCGTCCATGTTGCAGTTAAACAGGACTCCAACCACACCATCGGCGTGGAGTTTGGCTCCCGAGTCATCAACGTCGCCGGGAAGACGGTCAAACTGCAGATCTGGGACACAGCTGGGCAGGAGCGATTCCGGTAATGGCGTGTTATGGGTTTAATTAGGTTAATATGAATCACTGGATGTATGTGCTGTCTCTGGGTAACATCCAGTTTCACACTTATGATGATGATGATGATGATGCCACAGATCTCACATCTATGGTCATTTCCTCTGGAGCCATTATGTGCCTGATTTTAGCCAAAAGCAAGGCAGACTTTGTTATTCACCTTCACAGCCACATCTCAGCACCTAATCACGAAACGATCATATTATTATTAAAACACTGTTTTTCTTCTTCACAGTTCCGTCACACGCAGCTACTACAGAGGAGCAGCAGGAGCGCTGCTCGTCTATGACATCACCAGGTAAAACACGCACCCTCCCTCTCCCGCTCTACTAGTGAGGCTTTTTATATAACAGAATGAACATTGTGACATATAGAGTAGGATATGCACCAGTCAGCCTTAACATTAGAACCACTGAGAGGTGAGGTGAATTTCATTGTTTATCCTGTTACCGTCATATAACCAGCAGCCGTGGAAGATATTGTCCTCCAAGTTGAAGTTGGAATCAGGATGAACAACCCTAGGTCCTTCAATTCACGTGGATGTTACTTTGATTCCTACCAATACCCTAAACATCAAGTACCCTAATGGCAGTAGCATCCTTCAGCGGGATAATGATTCCTGACACACTGTAAAAATGTTTCCTGAATAGTTTAAAAAACACAAGGATAAGTTGACGCTGTTGACTTAACCTCCAATTTCCCCTGGTCTCAACCCAAATAAGTCTGATCCATGGATGCCCCAACTCGTGACTACGAGGACTTAAGGGATCTGGATTTGGAGTAGGTCCAGATACTAGACCCGCCCCCAAATGTAAATATTTGGTGCATTAGGAAGAACCGAACACGATGACAGAGATTCAGACTGTTGAGCCATCAAACCTTTAAATTCCGAAAGAGCAAACTTAGTAGATTGAAGTTTGAAGACTACATGCTTCACTGTATTCCCTTACATTTAGATTAACAAAGATACATCGGGGCATTCTGTTTTTATTAACATTTAATGATGTCCGAACTTTTGATTTGTTTTTGTCCCTTCCTGCTATTTATTAATAGAGGTGTCTCAGTGAGTTCAGGTGTTCGTATGAAGGAGGAGGCGGCCTCTATTCAAACAATGAAAATAAAAGTATTACATTCAAATCCTAGAATGAATTATATGTCTCTCGTGTTTTGCAGTCGAGAGACATATAACGCCCTCACTAACTGGCTGACAGACGCACGGACTCTGGCCAGCCCCAACATCGTCATCATCCTGTGTGGCAACAAGAAAGACCTGGACGCAGACAGGGAGGTGACTTTCCTGGAGGCGTCACGCTTCGCTCAGGAGAACGGTAACAGATGTTGGGTCTCCTTTTCATGATTTCTGTCCATATAGCCCATCATGTCCTCAGTTTCTCCATGTCTTTTTCTTTGCCGTGGATCTGTGCACATGTAGAGCTGATGTTCCTGGAGACCAGTGCGCTGACAGGGGAGAACGTTGAGGAGGGTTTCCTGAAATGTGCTCGCACAATCCTCAACAAGATAGATTCAGGTATGCTTTCTGACACAGCGAGAAATCTCGGTCAAGAACTTCTCCGGGATCTCTCTAAAATCCGCTCTGAAAATCTTTTAGATCTAATGATCTTAGGGACAATCCGATGTAAAGATGTTTATAAGATCTGATCGAAGAGATCTTTTTAAGATCTAAAGATCTTCCATAAGATCCAAAGATCTTTCTAACGATCCAAAGATCTTTCTCAAAGATCTAAGGATGAAGATCTTTCTAAAGATAAAGATCTAAAGATAAATTCTTAATCAAATTCCGTTCTAAAAGCTCCTTCTCCATAACTTAAGATCCAAGACATCTTTCAAAAATCTGATTTTAAGATCTAAAAGATCCCTCTAAATACCTAAAGATCTTTTTAAAGTCAGATCCAAAGATCTTTCTTCGATGTGCATGTGTGTCTCTGTTCGAGGATCCACACCGCTCGGTGGGTTTGGGTTGATGCAGCTGAGCGCTAACATTTCCCCTGAATAATTTGTGTGGCAGGTGAGTTGGACCCTGAGAGGATGGGTTCAGGTATCCAGTATGGAGATGCTTCGTTGAGGCAGCTGCGACAGCCGAGAGGTACCGCCACACAGAATAAACAGCAGTGTAACTGCTAGGGTTTAGGGCCCTCACCCTCACCCTAACCCACCGGCCCCTTACCGACAGAACGCCCCCTACAGGTCAGTGCTGAAATGCATCCTAATGTTCTCCAGAGCTGATGAGGACATCTCAGTCATCGTCCTTCTCCTCCCCTCACGTCTCAGCCTCAGGTGTTTTTGGTGTGTGGGACCCTCTTCTCTGCAGTCTCACACACTTTGGACCACTTGGATGAGGTGTCATGGAGAACACTGCAGCCCTTTCTACCCCTGATTCTGGGTAGGGAAACCCCTCAGTACGAAGACGCTGGAATCAGGAAGCAGAAGAATCTTCTTCTTTAAACGTTGCTCCACACCAGGACCAGTGGGGGGGGGATTATGGGCTTTCCCACTGTTTTATCTCTCTGCTTTTCTTTCTGGTTTTTAGCAACACAAAAACAGCTTTCTAAATTTGCACATTATTGTTTATAAATTATCGATGTTTTTGCGTATTTTCATCATGTAGCCCATCAGGATGAGTTCTGTCGGGTTTAAGGCACCTTTTGATTCAAATCGGTTTCCATCCATTGTCGTGTATTTTTCCTTAAATCGGCCTGTTCTTGATAAACATAAATCTGATAAAATAAACATGCACAGCCCAGAATGACTGTAAATATATACAATATGATTCTTTTAGAGGTTTCTGCTTCAGGTCGTGGTCCAGGAATTTTTCAAGATCCGAAGCGGAAGCAGCTCATCGATTCGAGCCCAAACGTTAGAGCCCAGTTCTTATTTTCAGCATGAGACGTGTTGGATTAATTAACATTTAGGGTTTGGATTAAACAGTGAGTCTCAGTCTTTCTGAAAAAACATAAAAATATTGTGGATCTACAGGACGTTATTCCTAGTTACAATCTGGAACTGCTCACAACCACTTTATGTTTTATTTATTTGTGACGATGTATAATTTGAACCATAAATGTAAATGTTAGCAGCGTCGGTCCTGGCGCTCATGTTCAATCCGCTGCTCCACGCGGACCACGGGCCTGTGGAGCTCAGAGCACAAAAACAGATTTTGTTCTTGATTTAATCTAAAGATTCAAAATCTGTAGATGATCATCATTATGAGATGTAGGCCCTCGTGTTTGGACCCGTCACACTTCGAGGTTCTTTACTTTTTGACTTCCCTATTAATCCCGCTGCACAAAAAGCATCGTCACAGGAAACCGCCGGTGGGTCAGGTTCCGGGACTCTCAGGATCGTCACTGTCAGGATTCTGTTGTCCATCAGATTTCTCTTCTCGTTATCGCCGTCTCCTCTCAGCTCCAAAACGTCAAACCAGATGTTTTTTCTCTTCGGAGCAGACCCTCATGTCGCCGGAGAGAGACTGGGGGGGGGTTTCCCCTCAGACGGGGTTTCCTCTGTTGTAGCGCTGAAGGCAGGGTTTGTGGTGCAGCGGGAGGAAAACAGCAAAAACTTTAAAACATCCCAAGATTCTGGATTCAAAGGCACCGCATCTGTCCGAACCACGGAGAGCAGGTCGTACCGACCCGACCAGGAGGAGATGAAAACAAACTGCCTTTAAAACCAGTTCCTCACGTCTCCTCCAGTGTTTGCATACCGCGTCTCCTCCCCCAGGAGAACCGAGCCAGGGAGTCTGCACACCCAGGGAAACTAGATCCAGTTTTCACCAACCTGTCATCGTCCGTCTCCTCTATAAGTGCACTTTTACGTTTGAATTTTCTTTTTTTGTTTCTATGCGGCAACTGTAGAATTGTACATTTTATTTGACTTGAAGAGTTTAGTGTAATAAAGATTTTAATTGTAGATGTCACTTCTTACCGAGCAACAACTGAGGTTCTTCATTTTGATTCCCTCCGTTCTGCTGATGAGGAGGTCCCGATGCCGAAGGAGACCCCTCATCTTCTCAAACCCACTGTCTGATCATCTCTTTAACTCCTGTTTGGGTTGGGTCCCGTTTGTCCGTCTCAGTTGTTGCTCAGGTTCTGCTGATGTTATATATTCATCCTAGAGTCTGCTGTACATCTCCAGTGACCGATGCTGTAAATAAGATTGTCTAACGTGTCGTTCAGGGTGAGTGTCGCTCTTTGATTGTAATGATCATGCAATTCCCAGTAAACGGCTTGTTTTTTCAGTGAAAACCTGTCATCTCTTGTCTTCACGTCCACATCAGAACCACGAGTCTCTCACCTTGTCCTCAACGAGATCAGACGTCAGATTACGTTTAACAGTAGAATCTTCCCTCTCTGCTGGGAGGTCAGGATATCTTAAGGCTCTTATGAAGTAACTAAGTACTTTTACTCAAGTTCTGTACTCTTATATTTTACAGATTTCCATTTGATGCTAGGCTATACTTGTACTGCACTACGTGTATTGTACTCTATGGTCTGCTGCATTTGTCCCACATGTTATTACTAGTAACTTTGGATTACTATAAGGGAAAGTCGAGGTCAATCTTTCTGAATCATTTTTCCAGTATTATCCTCTGATTTGGTGGGAACAAATGTCTTTATAAAGATATTTAATACAACGCTGTGACCTCAGCGTCTGATTTATTGATACTTGTGTCTAGTGGTGGATAGTAACTAAGTACATGTAGTTAATTAAAGTATTTCCGTTCCATCCTACTTTATATAACTACTGCACTTCAGATGGAAATATTAGACTTAATGCTCCACTCTATTTGAATGACCGCTGTAGTTACTAGTTACTTTTTGAAATACAACTTTCATACACCTCATGTAAAGATTGAACGGACCACAATGAAGTATCTGATCGATTTAACTACTCAACCACAAAAAGTAGTTAATGACCACAACCTTTAACATCTACAGCAGTAACAGAGTTACCCGTTGATGTAGCAGTAATAGAAATCCAGTTACACAGAGAGGGACCAAAGAGTACTTTTACTTCAAAACTTTAAGTACATTTTGCTCATAATACTTATTTAATACATAAATACTTTATATGAAGTAATGTTTTGAGAGTACCTCTCTTACTTCCAGTGGAGTATTTCATAGTCTGGGATCAGTACTTTTACTCAAGTAAAGTATCTGGATACTTTCTCCAATACCAATGAGTAAACGCCCTTCGTGGAGTAACAGCTGTAGTTGTTTAATGTAGCTGAAGTGGATCTTTTGGTGGATTTATAGATCCTGGCAAGGCTGTGTGATGACGTCATCGCGGACTGGAAGTACTCGTTTCACCGCTAGATGGTGCTAAGGTACTGCGAAGGAGTAAAAGATTTCCTTCTGAAATGTAAGAGAGTACAAGTACTAAGTAGCGTAAATTGGAAATACTTGCACAATGTACAAGTAGCTCGAATTTGTACTGAAGTACATATACTTAGTTATTTTCCACCGCTGCTGTTGAGCATAAAGTTAAAGTTGCAGCTTTCTGTCAGTCTTGCTGATATTATAGAATATTTATCGAGCCAGAATCCACGTAAAAGAAAATGATATAAATCTATTAGTTTGACAAAAGATGGGTGGGGGAAAAAAAGTCATATCAGAAACCTTCCGTGTTCGTGGTTCACTTCACTTTTCTATTTTATTTACATATAGTGAGACGTATAGATGTGGGTAAGTAAAGGAGGCAGAGGGGGTCAAACATGAACATGTTTTCCAGACAGAGGACAGAATCACAGGTGGATCAGGGAAGCAGAACATATTTCACTATTGCATTATCGTTTAAAAAAAAGAAAAATACAAAGATCCAACAACAGTAACATCTGAAACCACCTGTGTGACTGGATATGGTTAAAAGTAAGAGTATGACGAACATTTAACCCCAAAGTTCATGTTTGTAGGAGAGACGTTTAAAAGACTTTATTTTACCCATAATGCCAAAAGTATTTACGTGGGTTTTTTTTCTTTTAAGAGAAGTAAATACTGATAACAAGCAAGAAACATTTTCTGGAATGATCGTATTCTTTTCACAATATTGGACCGACACGAGACACGTGTGTACACACCATAACCAGGCTTCATACGACTGCTGTATGTAAAATATACGCTTTATATCCGCGTCTGTTTCACTCCCAGTGTGAGTTCTGTTTTTAAAGTGTGACCAACAAGCACCATTTAATGTGAAGAATTGAATCAGATGAAATTCAAACATCCAGTGTGTGACTCGGTTTCCTTACAATGGCACTCATCCTCAGTTCACACTCCGTTCAGATATGATCCAGATGTGTGATCCAGATCTAAAAGTGAACAGAAGGGATCCTGATTCTGCTGCCACGTTAACTGACAGGGTCTTTCTTCACATGGACGCACGGAACCGGCTGTAAGAGCCCAGTTCTCTCTATAAATGGTGCTTGTCAGCTACAGCAGAACCTGTAAATGACGATGACGGGGGTGAATGGACGAGTGGAGAGAGAGAGAGAGAGATCAGGGTTTCTTCACTCCGCCCAGATAGAAAGTAAAGACTACATAGAAAATCTGCAAACTTTAAGAGAACAGAATGTAGGAGATGTTGACGTGTTGAAATGTGCAGCCTTCATACTCACAGAGAAGTACAACGGCTTCAAACTGCTTCACTTAACTTCCGTATTTTATCTGTATGTAAACAATTGTGAATATTCTAATTCTAAAACGCCGCCCCCAGTTTCACGTGTCGGGGCCGCAGATGGTTGGGAACGGATGAAAGACGGCCGGATGTTCTCTACTCCAGTGACTGAAGCATGAGGAGCTGCTTGAGGACCTTGGTCTGACTGGTCTCCCTGATCTCTCCTGCCAGGAACATCTCATCCACCACAGTGTAGACCTAGGAGGAGGGACATCGAAGGACAGGAAGTGAGGATATTACTACAACTTCAGGGCTGTGAAAAGATGCTGGACTTCCTCCTGATTCTTTCTATTTTGACAGTTGGTGACTGTTCTATGTTCTAGATTTCTTTAGAAATCAAAAGCGACGTGAGAAAACACAAAACACTAGATTTAAACGATTATTTTACTTATCAAGACAGAAACTTTACTCAGTTCTTCAATCGCCAGCATGTAAAAGTCTCCTGCCTCCTCCAGAACCCAATAACTCAGTAGGTGAAACAAGGAGGAGGTCAAATACTTTTTATGGCACTGCGCCACAAACCACCATCATTGTTGGACTTAAGCCCATAGTGACATTATCTTCCCCACGACACATCGGAGGGTTGGGTTTCCTGGAAAAACTTCCCCAGTCATCATCTAGCCTGTGATCATCATCATCATCATCATCATCATCCAACCCACCTCTGTATCATTAAGATGTAAAAATAGTCACCGGATGACTTACATCACCACACATGAATGAAGGTGAAACACATGATGGGATGAATCAGCGATTCTTTACCACACCTGAGACAAAAGGGTGACGGAGCGTGGGAATATTTTTGGACGAGGAGCAGCAGTGCATCACCGCATGGAAATGAGAGGAAGGTTCTATCCGTGTTACTCCTTCACTGTCCCAAAACAATCTCTAACTTGTTATTTTCTGGTTGTGGGTGGTGCTTCCTTTAATTTGATTTAAAGACAAGGCTTAATTGTTTGGATCTTTCCACTGTCACAGTATTAGCGGTAATAGATGGCGTCTGGCACGCCCCTAGTCCCAGACGCAGGAGGAGTTCAGGTGTTGGAGGCCAAGCAATTAAGTTGCAATTGTGGACAGGAGCAGCAGCAAAACATCTCTTAATCACCAAGAGAAGCAAAATGAATCAGTTCAAGTGGGATACATCTGGAATATTTTCATCACTTTTAAAGCCGTTTCTGAAGGAAACTGGAGCCATTATGTCCGTCTGAGCACTCCTGAAATCCTCCAAACGACCCCGGCCTTCATCAGATCAGTTATTTGGTTTCTATTATTTCGAGGGTCACAAGCTGTTAGACTGTGGAACTGCTGATCCGGATTATGCACCGTTCTAATATTATCTATTATATTATGGATTTGTCATCGTCGCAGCAGATCCTTCATGTTGGCGCAAAAAGAACAATTTCATGGATCATTTTCAAATGTTATACCCACATGGACTTTAGTGCATGGAAGAACTGGATTGATTTTGGTAAAGGTCAGTTGTACTTATCGCCACTGGGGGAGCATTATTTTCAAAATTACAGTTTTGGTGCCATAACTTTCTCCAACCTTGGAAAATATGAGACGCCACATGGAGATCCATCTTGTCTAAATCATATTTTCCTCACTGGGGGGAACAATCTTTTTGACCATTACTCCCCAACACTGTGTCCAGCTGTGCCTAAATTGAGCTCATATGAATTGACACCAGGAAATCTGTCTTGTTTTATTAGTGAGCTCAGAAAAACTAGTTAACTGTATTTATCTTCATCATTGAGTCACTATGGGATCTGATCCTAGAGCAGACTGCTGACTTCATAGAAATAGTTAGGTTGAATCAATATGGACTGTTTCAGATGATTAATGAGTCACGTTTAATTTGAGGGGTCCAATCAAGACGATTGCTTGTACAACGCAGGGGATTTGGGGCTTTTCGCTAGCTGTCGGGGACAAAAGTGTAGGCTCGGTGCTGAGGAATAAAATATATATATTTCCCGTAGTGGAATGATTTATATCTGACTGAATGTCGGCTCAAACTGTGAAGGTCATCAATCGCAATGACAATATTACAGAAAAGAGGTGAAGGTTTCTCAATTGTCTTGTGTCTGATTTAAGTGCTGATTAAAAAAATCTGTGTCAGAAAATCTCACAAGACAAAAATAATCTTACCTTGTAGAAGTTGAACACAAGGTCCAGTTCGCACACATTGTGGAAATATTCATTCAGCACCTTAATTAAAAGAGAAGGACAGAGAAAAATGAGACAGTGACCTATAGCTGGCAGGACAGAGCCGGTGGTCGCGAGTCTTTGTGACGACCCGATCTCAACCTGCTCGCTAACTCTATATTCTCAAGGAGCTGGTTTGGAGTCAAATTAAGTTTGAAAATCAGAACGTGTTCCATGTCTGGATGTACTCCTTAAATTCAGATGGATTTAGTTCAATGATAATAATAATAATAACCTGATGTCTGAAAAGACTCGGATGTCTAAACTACTTAGAGATTTTTCACTAAAATACGACAAAAATGTCAAAGACTTTCCGACGACTAAGACTTGGCAAAAAAACAAACGACTAAAAACTGATATGAACATTTAACACGGCACTAAAACTACATTTAAAAACAGCTGAAAAAATGCACACTAACTGGCATGCCTTGACCTTTGACCTTCTTTGATAGTCAAAGATAACAACAATGACCTTCACTCCTCACAGATCTCTCTGGATAAAACAGGCTCTGTTTGTTTTTGCCAAAAAACCGTTGACTGAACCTGCAGCTCACATTTCAGTTTGGTGCTGTTTGATTTATAAAACTGAATGTGGTTAGAAAATCAGAAAAGTGAGCAACAGATATCACACAAACTAAGTGGAGGGACAGAATGCACTTGAACTCTTCCACATTCCCTTCTAGGTACGAAGGTTTTTGAAGGCAGCATCATTTATTTTGTCTCGTGTTTTGTGTGCGTCAGTTACCTCGACAAAGTTGTGGATTCCCTCGAGGTACGCCAAATTGTTATCAGTCACGTCCACACAGATACAGAAGTACAGACCGGCATAACGGCGGTAAATAATCTTGAAGTTCCTGAACTGTAGAAAACACACAGATAATGTCTCGTTACAATTTCGCCCCCATATTATGACGACTGCAGGTTTACTTGGGTTTAGGCGTGTAGAGAAGCAGACGCTGTATATTTATTTGACTTAACTCTGGAGCAAAATACAGAGTATGAGAGATCAGTAGACCAGGACTATGATGCAGTCATTCTATCCATAATGAAGTCACTTTACTGTCATCTCTGTGTACAAGTACTGCTGACTTCAGATGCAGTCACTCTATCCATAATGAGGTCACTTTATCCGAATACTGTCATTTTACTGTCGCCATGACTCAAACGTTAACTCCAATACTGTTGTCATTCTGCTGCTGTAATAAAGTGTTGTTGATGTTTCTGATGTGTAATGTACTTTTATTTTGTCATTAATATTCATATACGATGCAATGATTGCAGCAATCTGTTCAGCTGTATACTGTCTGTACGGTTGAGAGGCAATAAATAAGTTGAATTTGAATATTTCTTTTAAAGGACTTTTAGTTTAAATGAACACAGTGGGCATGTCAAAGAGCACCCAGGAAAGTATAAACATCCAACCAATGTCCGCAGTACTACAGTAATAGGGACACATTTGAGACTGTGGAGAGGGCAGCTTTGTAATGTAGTCCTTTGTCAACTTCTGTTTCAGGCCTTGTGCTGTGACACACACAAACACACAAACAGTCTCCGATACGTATCTCTTAATGAAGTAGTCCGCAATTACTTTAGGATCACTGTTAGCGGTTTTAACATCCATCCATATAATGCGATGGCCATCAGTTCAGCCATAATTCCTATGCCCCATGGTTTTAATGTATCATACGAGTCCAGCTGCCATAACAGCGCTTGGACCGCTAGCGACACTCTTCTGATTATCGGACTGTGGTAAGGCCAAGAGGAGGAGGACATCTGAGTCCAACAGTGAGCTGCATCATTAACAAGCTTACAAAATTGAATGGGAAAACAACCTTAATTTTACTGGGTGGCTACAACCTGTTTCAAGCTGTGACAATAAAGTTTTTTGTAGTTGTTGCAAAATGCAAATGGTGGCTGAAATAACTGTCCTAAATAATCACACCAAGTCTGAATACAACTGGAGAAAAAGAAACCCCTGATGTCAGTGCAGGAATCTAGAGCGTTTTTGATATCTGTGTATATGGGATTTAAGAATGTCGGCATGTTAATGTGAGCTCTATTAGTGTATAATGACAGCGGAACATGGTCTTAACAGTCACTTTATGTACTTTGCCCATGAATGTACACAACACATAGTGTAATAAATCTCATACAAATATAAAGTTCTTCTTTATAAGTTGTGTCTTTTTAAATAATAATTTCCAGACTGTGCATCTTTATAATGTAAGAATTCTTCAATCTCCCATCTGGATATTCTGTACTGCCTAGATATGATCGTGAATAAATCCCATACCTCCACAAAGTTCGTGTGCTTGGCATCCCTGACAGTTACCACAGCATGCACTTCTTCTATCAACTTCTGCTTCTCATCATCATCGAACTGCATGTACCACTTGGCAAGTCGTGTCTTTCCTGCTCGATTCTGGATGAGGATGAAGCGGATCTGTGCAATAGAAATATAAAGACAAATAAGAAACAGTTAGATCGCAACAGAAATTACGTCTGTCTCTTGTAACAAATCATTTTGGAGTTTTTGCTATTTTGAGAGCTCATTTATCAGCTGTCACACCCTTACATGTGAAAATTCTTAAGTTTTTAATAAATCACAATATTAATATTTTAAGATCCATCAGCATTTATCTGCAATTATTGTTATTCAAATATCCAGTTAGATGAATACTTGTGAGGTTAGACATGTCTAGTCACTGCATTAACATTAATTGGGCCACACCCATTTATTTTGACGAGGCGATTGTGAAAAACCTTCGAAAGAACTAAAAACTATATAAGTATTAAATTGTGTATGTAGTAAAACACTGTGTCTTCAAAGCTGAGGCCTTCCTATGTTATGGTAAGGGAGCTAAACAGCTAGCTACTGCTTTCTACCGACTGAGGTTAACCAGAGAATTCCCTGACCGAGCGGTCACACGGTGCAAATATGATAATAAAATACCACAGTATTCATCTGTGACATAATTACCATTGTTTTCTCCTAACTGTGGGCCTTGGGAATCCAGAATAACACGTTCCTGAACAATTATGCTATAATTTCACATAGATATATCTCATCGGTAATATCCACTATCGTCCGCTATCTTCCCGAGCTAACAGGAAGTGCAAAGCCTACGAATTTGCGTTGCATGCTGGGAAATGTAGTTTCTTCTTGCAGAATCTCAACCCACTATGATTAGAATAAAACTACAAAACCCAGCGTCCCTTCATTTTACCGACTCGTCAAGTCACGCGTCTGTGACGTCAAATGGCATCAGATCCGTTCCAGTCTTACGCTTTGACAAGAGCCTCTTTTTTGTAGTTATTAAATGTAGATTTAAACTAAATTTAATGATAAATACTTCACAAATTGTTTGCAACGAATTTTAAGCTAAATCGAACACGCTGCAATATTAAGTAGCTTCATTGTCATTCAAGTTTTTAACTCATACTGGAAAGTATTTGTGCTGGAGTATTTTTAAGAACACTCTTTGTGTGTGTGTGTGTGTGTGTGTGTGTGTGTTTGGTTACATCCAAGGTGTGTTTGGTTGCATCTAAAACATTTGTGACACACTTCAGAGTTACTACATGCATACTCAGTGCTGAAGAAAATGTCTAGCCTCTTGAGATTACATCACTTGTGGTTTTTTCCTGCAGAGTCAGAGCTTTGAGTTTGTTTACTAGTCAGGTTGGGAAGCCAATTCTGTAGAACGTTGCCCAGAGAGTTTGGAAAGTTTGCCTATTTGAGCATTCTGGTGTTTAGGGAGTCAGAGGGGGATGGGGGACCTGCGATTGTCAGGGATTGCGCAACTGTGGGAGAAGGAATGTGCTTGCCCTTGGGACCCAGAAATATTTCAGCTGCAAACACAGGGGGGGGGGGGTCGAGGTGGGATAGGGTTAATGAATAAGATTAAAGGAAACCAATTAGTCAGTCAGTAATAGATGTGGATTTTCTCTTCCATATTAGACTTGCAGCTGTGTTTTGATAGAAGTGTCCAATGACAGCACACTAGTCGTAATAATAAACCTTTGTGTCAAAGTATAACCGTTAGATGAATGGAAGTTTTGGGATAGAGCCTGCTGTTTAAAAAAGAGATGTTAAACAAGGGCAGATTACTCAAGAGAAACTTTGTCCTCTGTTAATCTTGCTTTGTGCAATTGGGGTCGTACAAATATTGCTGAAAACACAGCCACTGATGTGATTGGACAGAAGCTTACTCAAACAGGGGACAGTGAACTTTGAACCCTGCACAGCTGCATTTATAAAACTGGGTCACATTTAAAACCGCCAGAGGATAATATAGTACACTCGTTAAAATGTTACAACTCAATATAATCGGACATAAATGACAATGACTATTTCTCGTATTTAAGTTTTGTTAATATGTTAGCAGTTTTTAGTAACAACCAATATTCTGACAGGTATTATTCCAGGAAATACAGATTCAAAATCAATATCGTTAGTTATTAAACAGCTATGTGGGGGTTTTGACTTTCCTAGAACAAACTGTTTTAACTTACGAGGTTGGAATTGCATGTTTGAGAAAGTGTGAGGAAGGGCTGACAGGAGGAGAGAGGAGAACTCTGGGAGAAAGTCCCTGTGGCAAACCTCTAAACATCTGTTTTGAGCTGTAACTTGTCATGTACGGGCATTTATCCAAGAACATTTAAAGAGTTACTTTTACTCACTGAAAACAAAACCTGACTCTACATTAGGTGCGTAACATTATAACCACTGACATGTGAAGTGAATAACACATAATGGCATCTGGCAGTGGTTTGGATGTATTCTGCAGCATGTCCTCAAAGCTGATGTGTTGGAAGCAGGTAAAATGGGCACGCATTAGGATTAGGTTCCTGCCATTCATGTGGACAAGTACCACCTACATAAACAAAGTTTCAGACCAACAGTGTTTAGGTAGACTGGTCAACAACAAGGACCCCTGCAGGGAGTCAGTATTCCCGAATGGCAGGATAATGGGCCACACCACTCCGCATTTGAAGGACACAACAACGAGTTCAAGGTGTTGACCTCTCCTCCGATAACCATCAGTGGAATGTGGCGGACAAATAAGTTCAATCCATGGAGGCCCAAACTTCCCAACTTACAGGACTTAAAGGATCTGCTGGTACTGTAAAGGTGCCGGATACCACAGCACAACTTCAGAGGTCTTGTGGAGTCCAGCCCTCGAAGGATCTGAGATGTTTTTGCAGCAAAAGAGGGACGTACACAATATCAGGCAGGTGGTTATAATATTGTGGCTGATGGACGTGTTTTTATTATTAAACAGCCAAAGTCATTAAAGGTCAGAGAGAACTTAACAGCAACCATTCTAGCAGGTGGATGACGCTGTCCACATTCACATATAATTCGGACTAACCTTTGAGATGATTGATTTTTTTCCAGGAACGTATTGGAATATTTTTCCTCTGTGCTGCTGAGGTTTTAGGTCAGAGTGCTTGAGTGAACACAAAACAAATCCATTACCCCTAATGTGGCCACTGGACATTAAAATCGGTCGGAGGAAGACAAATGGGCGACTTAGTGGGGAAACGGGGATGAGTTGTGAACGAGAGTGGTGTGTGAAGCCTGGGGCAAAGTGGGAAAAAAAATAAAGGAATTCCTTACAATCATGCGGATGAGGACACAATCCTTTTCATTCCCAGGCTTCTTACAATACAATGGGATGGACAGCAACAGTCTGAGGTCATTAATGTAGAAGGTGAGAATGATGTAAACACTTATTACAGAAAATGGGCCTTGTCAAGTTGTTAAATTATTGGATTGATATATCTGAAGTAAGAAAAGTGATACAAGCCGATTAATCTACTTTTAATGCTCCATGGTTAAAGCTACTTTTGAACAGGTGACTTTAATAACAACACTGGGATCTGATCTCTTCTATTGAAAGATTTACAAATTGGATAATATAAAAGTGTGAAGAATTCAAATGGCAGCTGATTAACTCCCCCACATTTACCTTTGGCTCCTCCACCGCTTACATTAAGGATAATAACGCTTAAGTTCAATGACTGTGATGTTGATTTGATGGCGCCTGGCAACAGAGTGTTCCATTATTGTTTGTTTTGACATACAGATTTAAAAATAGCAATGGTGCAAATGCGTATTTCATAAAATGATCGTGTTTTATGATTGCAGCCAAGTAAGCAGAATAACAAGGGAAAGAAAGAATATAAAATTCATCAGTTTTCTACACTTATCAGGATGGGAGCCTATCCCAGCTGACAATGAGCAATTTTCGTATTTGCGCTTATTTTTTATGCCGCCCAACATTATAATGATGGGGTATATAGACATGCATAAGTGTAAAGCCCATCTATAAAACTATGCTTACACTTGCTTCACCAAACTTACCACATATATTAACACAAAAAAAATAGTTACGCCTTTTGAAAATGTTGATTTTCAATACATGTTATGTATGATGTTGTCCAGAACATACCTATCTATCCATTTATCTAATTACAATAACCTAGTATCTCAAAATAATGATATAGTAAGTGGTTATTTTGAAAGACCGATTTGTCATTTAGAGATACAAACTCAAATTATAATGACTTAATATCTCAAAATGATGATTTAGTATCTCAAAAAAATTTTAAGTAATTATTTCGGACACAGCGTCTTTGTTTTGAGAGAGTAATTCTATTTATGACTTGGCATCTCAAAACAATGACTTACTATCTCAAAAATAATGATGGTAAGTTATAAGTCTGAGAGAGTAACTCATAACAAGGATTTACTATCTCAAAATAATAATTTGGTGTCTCAAAATGATGACTCGGAAACTCACTATTGTGACTATTATTTCAAAACTCTTAACATGAAGTCATTATTTATCAGATAATTAAGTTATCTTGAGACTGTGAATCATTATTTTGACTTAACATTTCATAATAAAAACAGCACTTCAAAGTAATAACTCAAAGTGATGACTGAGTGTCTCGATACTGTGACTTATTTTTTACACAATAATTCATTAAAATGAAATAGTATCTCCAAAGGATAAATTAATGTCTCAAAATATTAATATTAGTCATTAAATGAGGACGGGAAGTCATTTGGGACAATGAGACAAAGTAAGTGAGTCCTATGGCAAAATAATTAATTAGTATCTCAAAATGATGACTTTTATATCTGAAAAAAAACCTAACATCTCAAAATAATGATGGTAAATTATTCTTTTTTAGACAGTAAGAATTAATATTTTAAGAGAGTAAGTCATTTCATGACTTATTAGCTTATTAGCTTAAACAGTAAGTCGATCATTTTTTTATATAAAAAGGCATTATTTTACCATACCGACTCATTATAATAACTTAGTGTCTCAGAACAACAATTTAATATCTCAAAAATAATGACTTTATATATCAAAATAATTATTTTTGGACACAGAGTCGTTATTTCGGGAGGGTGTCTCAAATTTATGACTTAGTATTTGAAAATAATAACAAACAAGTCCCGAGAATGATAGTGATTAAAGTGAATTGTTGGTTGGCGGAAATGCTTTTCCACGTTAAGAAGTGATGTTCGAGTGTGTTGTAATTGTGTCCGCGAACCGCTGGGTGCTCGCGCTCTCTCTCTCTCGCTCGCTCTTTCTCCCTCGCGCTCTCTCTCACTCCCTCTCTCTCTCGCTCTCGCTCTCTTTGAATAGGAGGGGTGATGCTGGATTCGGGAGAAGGTCCGCCATTATTGGGGAGCTGAAAAAAAAATCCAGACTTGTACACATCTCGCCCGTACGGGGTTCAGCGTTCGGGAGGAAAACACGGCCGTTACCGACGAGCTGTTGTTCTCTAAAGCCGCCGTGTGGCTTCATGACGGCGCGGCTCGTCCTCGCCTTTCTTGCGGACTCTTTTATTTTTGACACAACAAAGGAAATAATTGGTCAAAACAACGTGGTGCGTGAACCGAGGAGGAAAAACACACCGAAACATTGCTTTCCTACGCCCCCCCTCCTTTTTTCTCCTGCTTTCCAGCCGTGGTGAGAAAAACTGGAGTTTGAAGAACATTCTTTCCCTTTTTTTTTTCTCCTCTCTTTCTTCAGACGAGAATTTAGTTTTTAAGCGAAGAGGGAAAAAAATCGCTCGCTGGAAACTTCAGATCGATCAAGCAGACGTAGCGCGCGCGTACTGTAGCGGTAACTCGAATAGAGATTCGACTAATCGATGTGATCGCGTGTAGGAAGTGTTTTGTTTTTTTTGTTGGTCAGTTTATTTGAAGTCTTTCGCCGGCTGGGAGTCGCGGAGGAGAAATAAAGGAGTGGACCGGAGCTGGAGAGAATGAGGAATGCTATGGTATGTATTCCACCCGAGATAATCTTTTTCCAGCACACAGCGCACGTGAAAGGACAATCTGAAGAGTTAAATCGACGTTTTAAGGCGTTCACTTCTCCCTGCTGCTAGAGTCAATCTGAAGTGCTGGGAATAACAAGTAACTGGGAGTCAACCCCGGTCCCCTCGAGGGCTGCTGGGACCAGTACAGTAATGATTAGGACCATCCTAATAAGGGGGAAAAGTATCATGATGCGAGTCTAATCGCCCTGTAAATGTTTTCTGCGAACTTCCAGATGATCTGGTGCCAACATGAAATTAGTTTGGACAAGACTAACACCTGGATTGCATTCGTCTTGTCAGGCCTGGAGAACATCCCCCCCTTGATCTGCCTTGGATATAAGGAGTAATAAAGGGAATAGGGTGTTTGGGTTGCTCTTTAGGGACTGCCAAACAACTGTAAGATGCTGTGTCGGCATGTTTGGCTCATTAATTCATGGCCTTACTCATTCCCAGGGTAGAAGTACCAAGTATAAAAGAGGTCTTGTTGAAGCTCAACATTGTGTAATGCTTTTAATTTAGCATTTGAGCAGCGACTTAAGTTCTTATGCACAAGGAAGGTTTCTGATGTTCGTCTAACTTTTGCAGATATCTAGGCTGCATGTTCAGGGCCTCCTGGTGATAGATCTAGCTAATGCGTGTGCGCCTCTCTGGTTCCTTGACTGGATATATAGTAAATGTCTGAGGGATTATTTTTTTCCCCCAGCATTTCGAAATTCTGTTGAGGACTTTTAACTCGCCTCCAGGATGCTGAATGTGTCGTAAGCTAAGGTGCTGATCCGGCTGATAGAGGTGACCTAATGATGTGGCTTTATCTCGCTGCTACTGCAAAGTGGTCAGTGCTGTGCCAGCCACTCCCTTCATGAGTCCGGGGTCCTTCCACTGTACTCTCTCTTTCTTTTTTTTCTCCCTTTTTTTTTTTAAAGAGGTGATTTGTCTACCTTCCCCTGTTATGCCGTTTAAAGATTCACAGTGGGCGAATGTCAGAGTGGGTTTGTGTCACAGCCTCAACGTTGAGGTGTGTATCATACGGCTTTTGTACTGCTGTGTCACCACCCGGCACAGGGGACATCATCATAACAGGAACTTTAACATTTATGAATGGATGCATGGTGTCATTTCCTGGATTTTACATCCTTTTCGAGAAAAAATCTCAGAGTTTTTCAAATCTGGAAACTCCGAGCAAAGGATGTTTTTTTTTTTTTTTGCTTCATGTTGATCCGGTTCGTTTTGGTATCAGGTTGCGAAAGAACTTGTGGTGACATAGCTATGTCATGTCATCGACATCCACCTGGATGATTGATTGGCTCGTGGAGCCGTGTTGATAACTCATATTCAGGTTTCTCAAGTAAAGGTCTGATGTCTTTCTTCGATCATATCACTGCTTAATCCCTAATTTCCTCCTCGCTCCGTGTTTCTGTTTAGTATTTATGTCACCGACAAAGGGGCGTATGGCTTACCCGTGTCCATCCATACGAAATATCTCCTCAAACCTGTTGGACAGAACTAAATAACATTTCACACACACTTATCACTGCCACTAAATGTGTTGATCACTTAATTGTTTTACATTTTTAGGCAGATTTAAGCTTTGGTTATATCGCATCAGTTTGCCCATATTCACCTCTGATAGAGTTACGCATTCGCACCAAAGCTACGTTCACACTGCCGATGCTAATGCTTAATTCTGATGTTCCCTTAGATCGGATTATTATTTTTTTTTGTGTTGCTGTTCACATTACTTTTCAAATGTAGCCTATAGCAGACTCAAGTATGAATAGTTCAGGGCCCTAAACTGACTAACATGCGCAAAAGAACTTTAACAATATCGAACGTAGCATGCTGTCTATTCGGAGCTAAATGGAAGCCACTTAAGTCAGTGCGAACACTTTTGTGTATAGTGAAAGTGCTTCTGCTGATGTTTTCCTGCCGGCGTGGCTCTGCGATTAATGTCGATAGAAGATGGCATCAAAGTCACGTGGATTCTGATCTGACGGTTCTGTATGAGGTTACTTCGCAAAAAAAATCTGTCTGATTTAGGACCACATATGGAAGTGGCCAAAAATCAGAACTGGAATCAAGATTTAGATTCCATCTGGTTTCTCCTGTTCACACAGCCATGAAAAAGTCTTATATGAACGAAATATCACACCTGGTCCACATTTGTCCTGCAGCTTGAATGTACAAATTGAATTTTCTGGTTGTGTGGCCATCTGAGTCCTTAGACAGAACCTTTCTATTTTTCTCCTGTCAGCACCAATAACCTGCTGTAGCATCCTGTAAAAGGTCTGAGCCGTCCAAAATGGTGCTTCCAAAGCGTGTTTCGTTTTTTTAACGGGCCGTGACCTCCTCCTATTGTCGGACTGCATTCCAGTTGTTTTATCTGGACTTTGTTTCAGAGGAAGTTTCACCCTTGCGATATTGATCCGGCTCAAACGAGGTAGGTGTGAAGGTGTCTTAAGTGGACTCATAACCTCACGTCTTCCACTGCTTTGATTTAGTTTCTCATTTGATCTCAGTCATACTTATCGGAAAGAAAGCAGGAAGTAAACATTACTCACACTTCCCTTTGCTAAGAAGGTCTCTTTGCTCTCAGGTAAACGCATTAGCAGATGTCAACGCTGCTGGTCTCTGTTTGATCGGAACCACTGCAGTGGACTCGCACCTTTCCAGGAAACATCCATGTCATTTTTCCTACACAGGAGTTGAACAACCTCTATACCCTGTCACCACTTTCTGTCTGCCTCTGGGCTCCGGTTTTTGTTGTGAGCCTTTGGGATAGAACATGTTCCTGGGATTAAAGGAGTGCGAGCTTTGTCTGGCAGGATGTAGTCCAGAGATGTGGATGCGTCCTGTGATGAGGGCACCGGGAGAGAGATTCTGTCCCGTATTAGTGGACAGATAAAACGCAACGTTTGGCTGCTTCAGAACAGAGACTCCGTCTACTTTTACTATTAGGTCTAATTCTTATAGTACCCTCCTGACTACTTAGGACTGGGCCAGTAATCAAACGAGAAAGGTAATTGGATGGTACTTGATCCTTAAGTGTGAAACATGCCCTACATCTGAAAGCTCAGCTGCCGGCAGGTTTTTTAAATAAGGTACGGTTAGTTTCCGTCTTGTAATGCGACTATTTACGATGCTCCGTACTGTATTATTTACATTTCAACCCGGGCTTATTATTGGCACAAACCCCTGTGCTGCTGTATGATACATTTCACATCTAGTACACATGTCAGGACAGGCAAAATCATATGCCAAGGATGTTGAAACTTCCCCACTCGTCTGAAAATGCGGCATTCGCTAAATCGCTCACTTTCCCTTGTTGTACAGGAGAGGTTTACTCGAGAGTCAGTGTAAGCCTGAGAGTTTTGATGGAGAAAGGAGGTAATTATAGTAGGCAGCTTTGGAGTTTGGCGAACCAGATTACAGTCACTCTCCTCTCAATGGCTGCCTTGTTCTGGCAGCCGATTATTAGGCAGCGAGAAGTGCATTCTGGGATGATTGTATCTAAATTTCCATTAGAAACCGTCCCTGCCTGCCTCAGTAGAAGTGAGCGTCTCTTGTCACCTCACTGTTTCAACTCTTGATCATAACGGATTTTGCAAATGGGAGGGGCTTGATGTAAAGTCTCTGTAGCCCCTGTTCTATTTAAGAGCCTGTTTTACTATCTATATTCAATGGATGGATTATTTTTGAGGGAACTGCCCATCGCAAGTTCTTATTGATGTAACCAAATCATTTTTATCCAAATGTATCATCCAGTTAGTTTTAGAATTAGTACCTCGACCAAGGAGGTTATGTTTTCACTCCTGTTTGTTTTTTTGTTTGTATGTTTGTCCGTTTGCTTGTGAGCAGGACTACGTAAAATACTATAGGACGGATTTGCATGAAATTTGAACAAGAGGTAGGTTTTGGCATATCCTAGAAGTGATTTTGGTAACGTAACATGTTTTGCAGCATTTAAAATAAAGTCAAATAATAATCCGTTTGGGGTATTGACCTCACTATTTGGCTATTGTTTCCTTTGTTCCTTGGATTCCTTTGATGTTCCTTAAGGGGTGGAACTTGGTGCCCAGTGGGCTGAACAGGGAAGCTGAAGTGGAAGGCGCAGGAGACGACAGGCTACATAGTACTTGAGACATTATCAGAGAGTTTGTTGGAGGCTGGCAATAACTCTTTTGACTCTTAACTCTTTTGACTCTTAACTCTTTCTTTTGAATTTGACTTTAACCTAGAGAACTGTTGTACCTCGGTGGGGATTCTTTTCCAGTTTTTAATGGTTAATCAGTATAATAGAATATAGAAATTAGAATTAGATAGAATTTGCTCCTGAAAAAGTATGGGCTTTAAATTTGATGAATCATTTGTGTTATTTTCCCTTATGGCTCAGTTGAGAATCTCTTAATTTGCCTTCATATTTCTTTGCCAAACAAAACAAAAAACAATGATTGGAAGCATGGTGACCGTGGTGATGAAGGACCAGGATGTGAGCTGTAGAGAAATGGTGACCTCTGGACGTGACGGCTCTCCTTGGCTATACCAGATACTATTACACATCAGAGGGAGAAGGGTAAGAGAATGCTATAAAAGAGCTTTAGAGAGGGAACATGAGGGGAGACGCAGAAGAAATGGCCAGAGTCACACTAAAGTCAACTGGTAGTCAGTTGAAGGAAAAAAATAACAGTAGGGAGAGTGTAAAGTAAAGTACAAGTCAACTGCTGCCAGTTTCTGCTTCAGGCTGTGTTCCTGGTATGTGCCCTTTCAGCTTTGAGCTCAGGAATCAACCAATCAATGACAGCCATAAGTAACCCAGCTGCTTGGCTATTGGCCACAGTAGAATTCCATGACTCAGCATGTCTGCAGATAAGATGTTATGACTGAGTCACTGCCAATGAAATGAGGCCACTGCCCAGAGTTCACTGGGGTGGACCTGTGCTGCTGTGGTCTCACACAAAATCTTTGCCCTACCTTCAAACTTTGCCAAGGTGGGTTTTAAAGCTTACGCTTTGTGGATTGCATGTGGGATTTTGCAGAAATTAGAGGGCTGTACTCTTTGACATTATCATGTTAAGAGTACGATATCCTGTGATTGTTTTGAGTGAGTCCGTGTTTACGCAGGCTGTGCTTTGGATTCAGAGAGGTTGTAAACGCTGAAAATATCTCGCCCTCAGAAAGAAAGACTGTCCACCTCCACGCATAATAAAGGATCAAGTTTAGCATACTGTAGTCTATTGACATATACACACACACGCTACAACACTCACACATTTCCCACACTAACCCCCTATTTCACATTTGTCTTAACCTGTCCTGTCGACCTCCGTGACAAATCCCCATTATCTTTTTTCCCGTCAAAGTCAACCAGGTGTTCCCGGCTGCTGCTAGAGACAGTTTAGAGTTCGTTCACTGTTGAATAGTCTGGGAACAGGTTTTGGTTTTTGTTTGGTTTTGGTTTGCACTAGCAGGAGAGGCACTTGAGCCAAGTCGTTTTTTCACATTGGCACTAGAGGGATGTCATGATGTTGCTGTCTCCTTTTAACCAACAATGCTTGAACTGAATTGTTTCAAAGGCTGACTAAAAAAAACTCCATCTCATCCATCTTGTCTTGCATTTCTGTTGACGACTTCAGCATTCCATTGTTGTTTAGTCCTAAAGTCCATTGTCATAGTTCACGTCCCCGACCACTAGTATGTGTCACGTCCCAAGAGTAAGGCTCTGAAGATCATCCAAACTTCGACACCCTTGAAATGTGAAACCTTTCGAATGGTGTCACATTTCCTTACAGAAATGCTTTGGCAGCAAAAAGGGACCTGCACAATATTATTCGGCATGTGGTTATGATGCTATAGCTGATTTGACATATCCAATTGCTGGTCTGTGAGAATATTATCAGTACTAAGCAAAACAGGTTGGTGACCTCTTGTCTACTCTACGCTTCTGTATCGGTGATACACAAAGTTTTGTTTGGTTAGGATAATCCCACTTCCATCTACTGACATAACCGGTTCATGTTTCCCGACCAGCAAGGGTTTGGTTACGCTTTGGCACCAATTCCCCTGGCTGAGAGCCCTTTTTTTGGCTGTGGGAAAGGCAAAGAACCGGTTTCAAATTAGGCACTGGCTTTCAAGCAGCACTGGAAACAGGAGGAGGTAATGTTGACGTCATTGGTCTTTCTCTCGAGAGATTCTCCCTTGTGGTGGCCATGTGTTTTTGACAGGAAGTCCATTTATGATGTCTGGTTATTTCTACTAATGATGACAGAAATAATCAGAATAACATCAAACTCAGTAGCTACTGAGTTGATAAAAATATATTTTGCCACGTACATAAATAAATATTCCCCGTCACAAATGATAGTCTTCCATCTTAGTTCATAACAATGATGTGAACCTTTGCATACAGTACAAACTTGTGTGCCATTTCAAAATTTTAAACTTTCAATTATGGATAGCACTATCATCCTCAAAGTCTTTTACAAAACACCTCTGTTGCACCGGGTGTTTGGACCCAGGTTTACTTGATTGCGGGTCTTGTCTTCTTAAAATAAAAAATCAATATTATCTAAATTAGAATCAACTGACCAGTTCCAGTTGGGATACTTCCTCTATGCAGATTATAGTTTGACGTGTAAACGCACTCTATTTTTTTTTTTTATATGAGGTGTGGTTGCCGGTGCACCTTCTTCCCTAAATAGCTGCAGGAGCAGTTCCATATTCTCATCCAACTTGCTGGTTCAATAGAAAGCTCCGTGTAGGTCTATCTGTCTCCATCCTTTTCAAAAGTAGAGAGGTGGAGTCCTGGATTTGGTGTATTGTAAGGCTACATCATTTTTACTTTCAGTATCAATGTCATATTGGCCAAGGCGCAACCATCCCATTACACGATATGCCATGCCAAGTAAGTCAATTTAACTCTAACAGAACTTTCTCTCTGCTTGATACAAAAGGCATATTGGCAAAGGTTCTCCTTTCTACAAGAAAAGCTTTTAATTTTTAATACCTGTTCAGGGTGTTTTCCATCACATCGATGAAGCATATATTCTCAATTTGCTAGAAATGGTATATTGCGTGTGGAAAAAAAAAATCCATCTGTAAAATTGATTCACAAATATGCAGTTTTCCCTTAATAACTCGTAGCATTTTCTCTCCCCACTTGTTAAAGTTGGTGTTGAGTCATATACACGTTTGGGCACAGTTCCATATTTAAGCGAATAAGAAGGTGTGTTCAAACGGTGTTCAAATGTTTGTGTTGCTGTAGAAACTGAAACTGGAGTGGTGGTGTAGCAGAAGTGCAATTAGTAATGTTTGAGGTAGAAAAGAGTATTAAATTGAACTTAGTGTTTTAATATCAAGATTCATATTTAAAAACAATATATAGAAAGATTATACTGAAATGTCTTCTTTCCCCTAAAAAAAAGTCTTCACCTCCAGAATCCTCTTCTCATTCTGACCCCATCTCATTTCTTCTCCCATCCACACCACGGTAAAACCTCCAATGCTCCGATGATTCTAGCCTTGTTACCTTCCCACCTGATCCTGGACACTCATCGAGAGTGTCAATCACTATAACTACATTCCTTCTCTCTATCTTAACCTGTCATTGTGCCAACATTTGAGTTCCTACTCTCATCCCCACACTGTTGCCTTTCCTCATCTCTCGCTGTCATTGGTCACGTTTCCCTACGTTCAATCTTCTTTTACTTCGACCAACACTAGTATAGTTTCCACCATCACCCTGCTTGCTAACAGTCCCAGCGGTGGTTGTTGATAACCAGGCCACCATCTGATCTGGTTTGAAATTCAGTTTTGTTATTCCGCATACAGTCATAGAACTGGTTTTGTGCCGGATGCCCTTCCTGACACAACCTTCCCCATTTATCCGGACTAGAACTGCACCGACTTGTACTTGCTTGTGTTAGTCCTCATATATTTCCTATGAAAGAGCAGTACTCTCAGATGACTTTGTCAATTGAACAGCTGGTGCAGACTTATATATTCTTCTTACAGCGTCATCAGTTGGATAAATGTCGCTCAGGAAAAGGGCAACGGTAACTCGTTTGATGGAGAGACTTTAAGGCTGGGGTATTTAATCTATTAGGCCTGGCACATAAACGGGACACGTAAGCTGCTCCTGTCTGATGTAGCATCACAGCTTACAGAAATGAAACGAGCATCCTCGCGTCACTTCCTCTCCTCGTACTGCTCGGTAAGCGTTGCGTTTGAAATTTAGAAGGTGTGTGACTAACTACCGCTGTGTGGGGGTTTCATTTTTACGCTTAAGCCAAAACACGATTAGGTGTCCAGTGAAGGATGGTCGTCACCACGTGTTTATCAACACGTAAACCGCCCTAGCTGATGTACGTGAATGTTAATCCTCATGGGCAATGCATATTGAGACAACATGACGTTTAGATTGCGTGTTGTCCATCTGTCATGTTTTGTCTTACCCTTGTCCCAGTTCTCTGATAACTACACCAGCGGACTTAGGCAGGGAAATATAGAGATGGAAAAATGGAGGCAGAGACGTTGGATAATTAAGGCTGGGAGGTTTAATCACAAGCTGATTAACACCAGAGATGGGTGGAAATAAAGAGTAGACCCCTGCATAACTAGACAACCAGAGGCCTCTGCTGACCACAGCTCGATTGGTCACTCTTTTTCCTCTTACTCTTCTGTTTCTTTTTCCATTTCTTGCTTTTTTCATAGTCATAGAACTATGAAAAAAGCATTTCTGTTTCTGTTAGCTTCTGTTCCCATGGCTCCCACCAGCCCTCAATTTCCCTGCCCTTGGACAACAGTGCCATGTTATTGTCAGCAGTGGTTAAGGACAGGAGAAGGCCACCACCTTGTCACAAGATGTCTGCCTCAGATGCCTCTTCAGGGGGATCTGGTCACCACTGCGGCGGCCTTCGGCACGTATCAGGTGAACTTGTGGCGACTCTGTCGCTCTCCTGTGTGGACATGGACACACAGAGTTTTGACAGGACCCATTAAAACAATCTTCTTGTTAGATATTCTTAATTTGCTCCAGGCATTTAAGAATTTTAAAACTAGGCTGCTCCTGTTTAGCATTAATGATTGATGCAACTCAGCGTTTTGTCCATTCTTAATCATTTTTTTCCCAGAGCTGGCAATCTATAAATACAATCTTCACCAAGCGTTGTGCCTTTTGATATTTTAAACACAGTTTATTTTTTGTCATTAACATGGAAACAGTTGTTCAGGTGAGACTCAATGGCTGGTCATCTTGTGTAAGATAAGATAAGATGTACCTTTAATAGTCCCACAACGGGGTAATCTCTAGCCTTACAGCAGCAGGGTGAAATAGCAGAAACAATAGTGGGAAACAATATCAATAACTATCATGCCAAATGCAATCAGAGGATCAGAAATAATCAAGGAGATATAAATACAAACACTTGAAATATGTCTGGCAATTATATAATGTTCACCACTTTCATAAATCTGTAATGGGGTATCTGTCACTCATGAGTTCTTGCTATTTGAGATGATTTTAAGGTGACTCTCACAGTTGTCATCCTCTCCATAGCATGAATACAGACAGTGTACTCTTCCTCTATGTTCACTAGAGGAATAAAGGATACAATATGACATATTCAGGGAAATATTTTATGTATGTGACGTTTTATTCCTGGTTGTAAAAATGGTATAAAAATGCACGCATGCACTACAAACACCGACACTCCATGCCATCAACGGAGCCCTCCTTGCCCTCATAGCATATCTGCCAGAGTTCTTCTGGCCGTCAGGCAGCTGTGTAACAATATCGTATCCTTTTTATAGTGAGAAGATAAGTAGGTTCTTCAAAGCTATTTATTATCAGGGGCAACAAGCCTCCAACACCTGCACATCCCTTATCTGACATATTCCCAGTTTCCAGTGCAAGCTAGGGCTGACGCCTGAGCGCCGCTCGGCCTATGGATATCTGGGTGCTCTGTTATCGATCACAGCCCAGTCACTTGTCATCCAGCTTCCACTTTTCTGACTGTAACCATGCTGGTGTTTCACAGCTGGGAAAAATGAGTCTAAGAGTGGTGACTAACTCTGTTGTCGGAGAGGCGGGAAAAAAATGGATCCTACTGATCGAGTAAGCCCAACCAAAGCAGCGCAAGTCAGCTGGCAATGAGTTCTGCTGTCTTAGAATAGCCGCATTGTCATTTTCATAAGTACTGGTTGTACTTTCTCTTTTCTGTTGTTGACTGTCTCTATTGTGGGACAGATTAGTCCATAATATGGGAGTAAGTCAGACCCTGATGCCTTGATGCCAGCCTTTATCTTGGCCTGGCTTTGACCTTATCTGCAACAACTTGTTGGTATTTTAGTGCCTTTAGAGACAAAACACCTGGAATGCTAGAATCCGGAGATAATAATACTCCAAAGATATCAATCCCCTTGTGCCATTACAAAGATTTGAAAGTGGATTTAGTTCTGTGTTGTTTTTTCATGGGAGTGACATGGGTCATTTCTCTTCTCAGTACAATCATTTCCCAGGATGCAGTAGGGGCCCCAAGGTCCAGAGCTGTTATGTCAGAGTTCATTTCCTGTTGCACTGCTCAGCTCCTGAAGATCCACCATTTTGTAACATTCCTAATCAGGACTAGAGGCATGTCTCAATTCACCACCCATGCGTGTCTTTCTTTTTTTTTCCTGCTAAACCGTTTTTCACATTTGGCAATTATTTAGGATCTGCAAACTCGGACTGTTTTGCAATGAATGCAGAAAGTCATCATGTCAGACAGCCTCACAGTGAACAAGCCTGGAACGTGACTATGTTTAGTTAAGAAGTGTGAGCGCCATGTAGTTAAGTTTTCCCACATGTTTATGTTCCTAATAATACTTCTAATTGCTGGTTGTAAAATGTGCGTCTGCCTTTATTTGTTGCTGTACCGACTGTCAGGTTTGTCTTGCGTTATGGAGAGTAGAAGTAAGAGAAACAAGGGTGAAGAATGTAAACATTTCTACTAGTTGGTTTTGGTTTGAGGCTTGTTCAGTCTACACTACGCTTCGTATTAGTCACAGTCATCAGACGGGAGGGAGTGCAGAGTTTTTTGGCCCAATGAGGGAAAAGGTCATCGAGAAAGCAGTTTGTCAGGTCAGAACGGGCCGGGCCTGTTTTTCCTGAATTACATGTGACTGCCAGGAAGAAAATGAGGTGGAGAGAGGTGAGCCTTAACTGGACATGAATATCAAGGTGTTGGTACACCATTAGTATGTGCCCGTTGTCTATTTACCTATTCTCATTCTTCTGGATGACTTAGTTGATATTTATTTATTGTATTTATTATAGTTGAAGTCGCACTGCCGTGTTAGGTTTCCACTAAGACATTATTTCCTCTTTTGAGTTGACAGTCAGTCTTAGCTTCTGTATAATATTTGACTTTGGCCATTTGTAGATAGATAATTAATTTAATTAATCCCCAAAAGGGGAAATGTAGTCGTTTCAGCAGCTCCAGCATACAGGTATTGTAAATGTGACTACAAATGAAGACATACTCTATAATAGGTACAGGTGGACATAATCTTTAACAGTCACATTTGTAATTTACTTTTTGTTGTTTTGTGAAGCTCTTTTTGTTTTGTGAAGACATAACTAAATTGAATAAGATTCAATTTAGTTATGTCTTCTGTCTGTACAGAAACATAATACTATGTTTACAGTTGGTATTATCCTACTGTTGGCAAGTAAATTTGACAATTTTCATCTGTAAAATGTCCTTTTTTGAAAGAAAGAAAAGATTGATTGATAATCGCACTTAATGGATTTGATATATTGTTATTGATGTTTAAAATCAGCACTCAGCCTCAAATCAAATTAAATGCTCCCTAAACAACTGTCTGACCTATCGGTACTGTTCCCTGCACTCTTTGCCAAAACTTCCTGGATGCCGTCCAGATGAGTAACTTTAATGTTAAAAGAGTTTTGCTAATAACCAACAAACTGCAGACGGTTGAATTGAAAAGGAAGTGACTCGAGGAACAAAGCGTCGAGAGCTTATTCTTCCAATCGGATCACCATCTGTTGTTTGGAAGTATTAAGGATTTAGGGCCGGTAATGTTAACCAAGGACAAAACATATGCAAAACAGTGCTTTGAGAGTTTTGTCTGCGCCGCAATACAACAGGGTTAACTTGTTTGATCGCTCTCATAGACACCACAAACCATTTTATGATGACTGAACTAAAAACATTGCTGAAGGGAGTCATTCAGTCATCATATCAGACATCTGGAATATCGACCCTAAATGGTCCAAAACCATATCGGTTACACCACTGACTGTGGTGCAGGTGACGGGGTCGGGGGTCAAAGAGGGTGGGCGTCAAGGATGGACCCTTCGGCAATGTCCTTAGTGCTTCCAGCCTAACCGGCCACATCTAGTGCCGGTCCAAAGCCCGGATTAATGGTAGGGCGTGTCAGGAAGTGCGCCCAACGTAAAAACCTATGCCAAATCAATATGCAGAACGAGTCCGCGTTCGAGAACCTTAAAACAGGAAAGAACCCAAAAAGTTGCGAGTTGAATAATGAAGGCTCCAGAAGATGGTGGGGAGGCTGGACTAAAAATGTGCGATTCCCTTGAGCAAATGATTTTTCGAAGTGACGTTACCTTTTCTGTCTGCAAAACATGGACACCTGGAACCTGACATTTCATTTATTCAATGAATATTCACCATAAATGAATGGGACCTCAGTATTTATCACTACTGGGTACTGTTAGCCCTGCTGGCTAACAGTACCAGTGATGGTATCTGTTAACCCGATCCGGTTTGGAACCAGTATCGTGTGCCGCATATTAATGTGGCATATTTTGTACCAAACCCTAAATCAGGGGGGGGGGAAATACAAAAATAAAACATGAAAAGCTCAGGCATTCTTCCTTGGTTTATAGATATTTGACACATTAGTAAGAGAAGTAAAAAGAAGATATATTCTTTTATTCAATATTGATACTCTCTAAGTGTTTATCATGCAGAATGATGTACATTTTGCAGCAACATGAAACAAGAACTGGGTTTGTATCATAATACACTACACATGCGCCAATTTATAGTTATTAAGTCCAGTTCATCTCAAAGGGTTCCTTTTATTCTATATATATTTGAATCAAACAACAAATACTAGCCAATGGAAGGAAGAAAACATGTATTTTTGTGACAAAAAGCAATCTCAATGGATTGAAATGAGTAATGTAAACCACAGTAGCTTTTAAAATACCCATATTAAACAAAGCTGGACAAGATTCTGGTCATGTTTATTCCAATCATGATTTGCCGCTGACATACAATCTTGAACAGTAATCTAATTAAACTCATTATATTATCATCATTATTAGAATGTTGATGCTTCCATTATTTCTACCAACCTGCTGTGTATATTTGAATATGTGTGTGCCTGTGAGGGAGCTCAGGAGTAGAATGAAGTGATTCTCGCTGAAGAGTATTCAGATAACAGCAGGAAGCGAGGAACTGTACGGGAAAAACATCCAAAGGTATATCGGAGAAATCAGAATCTCCATAATGTCAAATCGTTTGAATCATGCTGGTTTGTTTGCAAGACACGTCTTGTTTGTGTGCAGTAGAACAAACCAAACAAGTCTGGGAGACTGGTTTAGTCCGCCTTTTAACAACAACTCAAGGTGTATCACATAACTATGCTAACTGTCAAAGCTCAATCAACCCTTAAACTCAGTAGAACACAGACTCCTATCCACAATATTTCAGATGTTGCGTCACAGCTATGTAAAAAAAAAAAAGAGTTAACTCTCTGCCCTTAAATTCCCACTATTTGGCCAAAGTGGATCAGATTCTAGGAAATTGTGCAACTTTGAGAGTTTCCATGTGTAACATTCAGACCACAGAGCACAGCTCACATCTACGGCCTTTGCCATTTCCTCTCTTCCTTTCCCTGCTCCCTCCAGAGGTCAGAGTTGACAGGAGACATGGGTGGGTGGCGTTGGACCTCTCCTTATGGGATCTGGGGGTCTACAAGGGTCTTGTAAGGTTGGGCAGCAGTTGCAAAGGTGTATACAAAAAGCAGCAATGGCGAGGAGAAGGAAGGAACAGCTCGCTGTTGTTCTACTTTGTTTGTCTTTTCACATGCCTGCGCTAAAGATGTAGACACAAGATGTCGTTGGTGAGGGCTCTATTGCCATGAAGTATGTGTGTGTATGTGTTTATGAGTGTGTGTGTATGAGTGTGTTTGTATGTGGGACTACTTGAGGATTGGAGGTATTCTTTGTTTTCGCCACTCTGTTTTACTCTTCAAATGAAAGGTTTGTTGTAGTGCGTGCTGGTTTGTTGACTTGTACAGAGTCTAATGTTGAACACGTGAAACAGTTGTGTCGAGGTCACAGTAGCATTGGGCGGTACTGCTGATGGTGGACCCTGGGGAGAGGCGCAGATGGAGTGAGCAACACTGTGTTCACACCAGCCATGTTAAGTTTGATTAAAATGAACTTTCTTCACATTTGCCACCTAATCATTGTTGAGCACTGAACGAAACCCCCGATCAGATTGGTACGCGTGTCCATAAGAAACTGAAAATATGAACCCAGCACCAACCAAAAACTCAAATCAAGATGTCATGTAATGAGATGTGAACCTAAAAATCACACAATTTGTTAATATAATGTATTTTACACATTTGGTAAGCTTAAGTGCACAAATGCAGCCAGCGCTCTAGATTGTGGCCAGTTCCACTACATAATATATATATATATATGTCATAAATGTGTTACAAAAGCTTTCCATTCAGGTTGTTACCTCATCCATGTGAAATTAGTTTTGGAATCTTTTGGCCAGATATTAGAAATACTAGCCTGAAAGCAAAGTGAATTAAGACTAAAAATCAATTTCTTCAAATCATTTGAAGACATTTCTGCTTAGGTCCAGGTATCTAGAGAACCAATCTATAGGTGTGAACACAGCCTACGAGAGGAAAAGCGGGGAGAGACTGGAGTGTTACATCGGGGAAATGCTACGACGGTCTCCAGGGCCTGATACGAACTGCAAAAAAGGACAAGTGAGCGCAGCAGAAAACTGATTATAAATGACAAATCCCCAGCTCTTGCAACAAAACCATGTTAGCTGCCGTATCCCCAGGGTGGGAAAATGCTACGGTAAAAGCTCCGACTCCAATCCAATCTCCTGCATGTATTCCAAACACATGTGAGTGACTGTATTTGTGTATGTGGCCTCCCCTAATTCAGCACACATAGACAGGAAGTTTTGCCACTCCCCTCCTCTGTCCTCCCTTCATACTCTGCCCTGTGTTCGCTGCCTGATGCTGATTGGCCGGGGGGATAGCAAGGGATGAGGTTTTGTCTTCTAATCTGCCAGCAGATCGCCACTGATGGGCCTCTGTAGAATGGCTTTAGTAAATTACTGTTCCATGGACAGACAAATCCCTTCTATCAGATACAAGCTCTCTCTTCATCTTTCTCTCCTCCTCTCTCTCTCTTCACTCTATCAGTCAGGCTTTGACTTTATCTCTTTGTTGCTTCCCCACTCTCCACTTCCTGTCTCTGTAGCTGCTGGTCTCTACCTGCCTCCTCTTTCATTCTCGTCTTTTAGACCCTGCTTACGGGACATTGTTTATGGGTTCTTATGAAGTTACAAAAGAGATCCTTGTGAAATCAGATCTGCAAAAAACTACTAAGAAAAAACGTATTTATGCAACGCAACCCCACCAAAGAAGACCAACTGCTTACGTTATTCGTCTACACTGGTCCGAAGAGTAACTGTGCAGCAATTCTACATTTTCTTGAGAAGCATTAATAATCTCAATAGGGTTCATCATTTAGTTTTTGCCCTGGCTGTGCATGACTGATGCCGTCAAACTGAAGATTTGTGTTTTGCCAGTTTGCCGAAGATGGAAAAGGTAGTTTTTTCAAAAGATTACTCTCTGTAACCTGGATTGAAAAGTTTGCATATTCAGGATCACGAACCTGCATTGTCATGTAGGCAAACTGCCACACCTCGGCAAAAATAGAAAGAATGATATATTGTACGTACATACAAGAACATATGTACTTATTCACGCATACAAATATATATAAGCTAAAAAATTGAAAAATACATAGATACATTTAAGTAAAGGAATAAAGTAGAGGTAATTATAAAGAGAGGGAAAGAGTCCGATCTCCAAAGATATAAATAGATATAAATAACTCACATTCTGCTGCGTCTGCGTTCATTCATCCTTTCATTTTCTGTAACCACTTATCCTGTTCAGGCTTGCAGAGGGGCCGGAGCCTATCCTAGCTGCCTTGTGGTGAGAGGCAGTAAAATTATTGTCTGGTTATTGTAATAATAGATAGCAGTCAACCTATATTTAGCAGGAACCATCTTGTTGTTGGCAGCTGTTTCACTTTGAAAGGAATACAGTTTTAACGCTAGTTTCGTCGCCTGCTGTACGCCCCTTGAATCTTGAATTCACAATGGAGATACGATTGGTGTTGCTGAACACAAAGACTTTTTGAATGGTAATGAATGGACTAATGTTCAACCCCAGATATGTCTGACTGTGATTCATTGATGTTCATGCTCACGTTATAAAATTTTTCCAAAGCACAAAAAATGGCAAAAAGTGGCTTAAGGTGTTGGCTTAGCTTCTATAACAGGCGGCATCCAGCCTGGACAAGTCATGTCTGGGCCAACACATAGAGAAACCCGACCCTTCATGCTCAAATACACACCTACGAGCAATTTAGAGTCATCAGTTTACCAGTATTGGAAGTTTTTGGACTGTGAGAGGAGAACTTGTAGAGAACCAACGTAAACCCAGGGGAGAATATGGGAAACGTCACAAAGAAAGGCGGCGCAGAGGTGGATTCGATCCCAGAACATTGTATTTGTCAGGCGACTGTGCTTCCTACTGCAGCACTGTGCATTCAACCGGATTCTTTGTGCCTAGGGCTCTTGAGAGGAGTGAGTGTCAGAGGGAGAGACTCTGTGGAGGCTACTCATCGACATCAGCTCATTACACACTGTGTGAACATGTTGAGACGATGGACCAGTTTGGAGGGCGGTCTGGCCTTTTTCTCAGTCTCTATCTGAAACTCCACGGATATAATATTGTGACGATGTTTGGTTTTGGATTATAGGGAGTTGTTTGTGTCTTTGAATTCTGCTTTTAGTTTTTGCATACCATCAAGACGTACGGGGAGTGAGTTACCTTACTGAAGATGGAGGAAGGTGTTTTTTTTGTCAACCTATGTGATGACACCGAGCATGCCTGAGGGGGGGAATGTTGCCCGGTATGGAAAGCCGAGTGGAGCCCAACACCCAGTGACCTCCTGGATTTTTTGTTGCAGCTACTTCCAACTCCTCCATCAGTTGTGTCAAACCACATTCTTGCCCTGCACTGACTGTATCTGTCACACAAAGCTGCTGTCGCCGTTACGATGGAATGGCTTGATAACCAACTTGCCGTGTAAAGGGAAACAAGGAGGACAAACACACTCACACTTTTTTCATTCAAGGTATGTTTTATAGCTGTGATGTGGCTCACAAAACAAGATTTCACAGTAACCCAGCCCAGCAGAAATATTTGCCTGGTAGAGGGTGTTGCTGCCTTTACAGTCGTTCAAAGCGCACTTATCTTTTGTTCTAGGATACTTCAACCGTCCTGTTTCTGCTCTACCAGCTTGGTTCCCTCACCAGTCGAACAGAGAACCACTTTGAGTTGTGGATAACTAGACGCTGCTTTTGCATTTACCATTCTGCTAGATAACTAGTTAGATTGAAGACGAGAGAAACAATCTGCCTCTAATAACAGATGTCAGACCTGATTGCAGGGTGTCATTATTTTCTCATTCAGAAGAAATTTGATTTGTTTTTTACTAAAAAAAACCTCTGGGATATGACAAACGCTTCCTCTTAGTAAAGGTTCCGACGGGTTTAATCATTAATTTATGGAATATATAGAAGACATTTTTTTTATTCAAAAGTTCCCTATTTCCCAGTGTTTAAGAAAACTTTATTACGACGTCAACAAAATGTAATTATCTCAAGAATATGTCAAAACGTACTTCTGGTGTGAATTATGCAAATCCGTCCATTCTTTTTTTTCATAATCTTGCTATCAAGAAAACAACCAACAAAGGTAAAAATATAGTTCCTTTGCAAAGGGAACAAAATCAAACCGTCCGGAAGCCAGAGGAAACCTAGACCCGGTAGAGGCAGACTGGCTGACGGCCCCCAGTTTATACAGTTGTGGAACTGGACCTGATTAGCTGGTCACTCTAAAGCGGAATAAGAATATTACAAAATTTAATAAAAATTCAATGTCTAACTACAGTATGTAATCTTAGTTGCTCTGGTTACTATCTGCATCAAGGCCCAATCCCCGACCCAATCCCTGACCACATGACACAAAACAATGTGTAGTGTCAAAACCAAAAGTTAGCCCACAGAGAAAGTGGAGCTAGACTGCCACCAGTGTTTATAGTTGTGGAAGAACACCAGGAGAACTGAAACACCCGTAAAACCCAACTCCATCAATTAGGCTTCTAGAAGGAGAGGCATTCTCGGGGGGTTGTCACAAAACGACATGTCATTTTAAAACATGTGCCCGTTACCTCACTTGTTTTAATGTTGCTTTGTATCGTTTCATTCTCTGAGAATAAACCAACCGAGAGAGCCGGACTCAGGTTGGTGTACCTATTCTCATTCAAAAGGAAGGTCTTGTGTCTGCTGTGCCCCACCCTTCATTATCATGACTCTCGCCTTAAGGAAGCATCTGCCTACCCGTCTGCCCCCCCACCGCTCACCCCACACGCTCTCTCCACAGGGCGCAGTGTTATCACCACGGCTGCTAGCTATCCAGCTCACACCGATGTCAGAGCCTCTAATCTCTCTAGCATAAAGGCCACGCAAAGGGAATTTATGTTAGCCCGCCACAGGAAGAAAAGGCGAAGCGCGGAATCGTTTGAGCAGGTTGACAGATAAGACTCTTGTGCTTTCTGTGCGGTGCTTTTTAAGCCATGTTAAGCTGCTTAATTAGACATAATCTACACACCCCAGACTGAGGCGGAACTAATGAAGTTAAAAGACTCAAATCCCATCCTACCATCACACTCTCGTCTATTCCACACACAATCACACGCGCCTCTTACTTTCATCACTATGTTCTTTTCTTTTCTGCCCACCATCGGTCTGTCCAAGGTCTCCCACCTGCATTAAAACTTTTAAACCTTTGCCTTGAGCAGCTAAAACTTTTAAGACCGATACGGCAACTGTCTTGGTGATTTTTCCTCAAGAGCTGTGAATTGGTCCTCCTTAATGCCCACTGCAGACTATAGAATATTTTTGTTGGTATTTCAAAATGCCAGATCCGGCGATCAGAGTGCCGCAAATTTGTGCTATGTCACGTATGGAAGGCTGGCAACACTAGGAGTTTGACAACGACCTTTCACTCCCGTCAAGTTTTGTGATGGATCAGGAACGGAACGCTCTGCAATTACTATAATGACCCTCTTCTATTACTCTGACGTGGTATTCCTTCAGAGAAGCTTTGAAAAGACTGGAGTGTTGTTGCCACATTTCAACAAACACCTCCTCTTCATCCTTATTCCACCTGTCTCCGGTGATATCCCAGAGTCTGCTGGCTGCCATGTTTCTGGTTTACTATGTCAGCCTATTGGTCGACTACAGAACAGGTCGGGATGACACGGCGCTCTTCCTTGATTATTCCAGACCCGATGGTCGTACGTAACCTTCGCATCCTGGCCCGATGGAAGGAACTTGTCTGGGACGACCAGATAGTTTTAAAATAGGACAGAAGAATAGTCTGATCCGGGATTAACACCAGCATGTCCTCAGAACAATAGCATGTTGGACCCCAGAGGGATATTTTATACTGCACTGTTCTTGTACTTTACTCTCTCCATCTCTGATCCTGATACTTCGGAGCATATTGTCAATGCAGCGGAATACATTTAGGAAGTCCAAATGTGCTTATTTATATCGATCACATGAACATGAATGTTATCTATTGTTAACGTGAGAGATAAGTAACCCTGCACGGCTGAGGTTCTGCACTAAACTTCCCCTAGAGAACGAGACATAAAACAGAACATTTATGAGGATTACATGCGTTAAGGCACTAGTTCCTCGGATAAGAACCAGTTGCTAGGTTGCTCTGTCCGCGATTAAATAATAATCTTTGAGATGGATGGAGGACCAGGAGGAAAATAATGGGTTACTTGGCAGAGTCTGCTTTCCTTTTGCACATTTCTGGTTCTGCAGCAGTGCTGCATCCACACTCCTCCCTGTCCTCACTCTCAAGGCGTCCCTCTTCCTCCTGGAGTGAGAATCTCATGTCAGCAAGACAACACGCCACAGACAGAATTTTGGAAAGTAGACACAGAGGAGGAAATGCAGAGCACGACATTGTGCAAAGATTCGCCAACAAATTGCATAAGGACACGATGAGACGGCATAGTTCCCTGATCTATTACCTGTCAGCTAAAAACAAAGGATCATTCCAAAGTCTTCTGTGTTTTATATGTAGTCGGTCTTAATAAGCGACGTAAAATAAGCAAAATGCTTATTTGATCAATGTGGATAGAATGACTTTCCATTGATTTTAGCGTTAGTTATTGTTCCTTGTACTTTCACATGGAAGGAACTTGGTTATCTAAATCCATTTTTGTGCTACTTTCCTGCTGATGTACGTGCCTTTGTATCAAAACAAAACTGCTTATCCAAAATCTGTGGCCAGATGGCAGACTGGTGATTCCAGCGTGTCTCTGTGAGCTGGATGGAGGTGGTGATGCGTTGTACGGGGTCGCTGTTAATGCAGGTCGAAGGTGATGATAATGGATGATTCATGTTAGCTATATTTTTCTTCGCTATCATGTATTCATCATGCAGCCTTCTTTGGTTGAGCAAGTTCATTATGTTGCGACACAGCAGACACAACTCTAAAGCACTCGTATCCGAAATATTTCCAATTAACAGATGATGATCCGCTTTGGGGGACAAATTCTTTCCCTTCCGCTCATCCAGACATTTAATTTTCCTTTCAACCGTCTGCTATCTGTTTTCTATTAATGATACCATTTTAGTGTTAATGATGCTTCTCATTGCTGCATCCAGGAAATGTCAGCACAGGAGTTGCGGTGCAGGATGCTTCTATGATTGGTTAGGCAATATTTTAGGGAGTGCTTGATTTGCTTTGCAGTGGAGCGTTACACACAAAAGAGCACTTTTTCTAATCATCAGTATCATACTTGTTCATTTAATCATGATGGAGATTTACGTTCTGTTTACCATGCAGCTTTTGGACTGAATCCAACTCAAAGTTGTCCACTCAGAATAGGAGTAACAATGGTGATCCAGTGACGCAGCAGTTTTTGGTTGGCAGAAAGTAGCGCCCGACTCACAGTGAAGCCGACTGCCGAGACAGATTTTTATAATGTTCAGAGTTTGCATTTTAATTGATGACATAAATTCACAGAACATGGCCCTACCTTATGACATTGTTGGTTGTGATGTCGCTTCAAGTCAGGATCTGGACTTCTCACTTGGATCCTAATTAGACACAATGATTTTGATGGTGAACGGCTAGCTAGCTTAGCTTAGAGCTATCATGGGCTAAATCTACTAAGGCCTGTCTTTAGATTTAATGTTAGCTCTATTTTATTCATGCTAACAATGATTGTCTGATACTATCTTCTCTCATACTTGAAACACATCGCAGCAAAACTTGTCATATTTTTCCGAATTATCTCAGAAATAAAACGATGCAGGTTTTCTCGAGGCTTTTTCTCACAGATGCTGAGATGGGATCAGTGCTGTTTTCCAAAAAGTGCGGATTCCTCAGCGATGCTGCAATGCAACCGCTTTTAAAATTAACAAACCTTTAAAGATTGTAATCCTCGACATCATTTGGGAGTTCAATCACATATTTAGATAAATATTTGTCATTCGTGCTTGACGGCTTTGCTTTGTTAACCGCTGCCAACCACCACTAGCGGCGGCGTCCATCTTGACGTCATGTGAAGCTGAGGCCTGGTTCATGCGCCAAATCCTGATTTGCCCCCTTGTTGATGCACTGGCTTGTTTTCATTCCCCTCATATCTCTTCATCTTGCAGGGCCCGCTTCTTTGTTTTCCCAGATGCTGAGCAGCACTTCTTTTTCTCCCCTCTTATTTCAGAGGAGCGTCTCGCACGCTAGTTCATAAATGCTCATCCTCTCAATCGCAAGATTTCAGTGAACCATTGTTGGGTTTCATCATCTCGGATGAGATGCCGCGCCGGTAACGGCCTGTCAGAAAATGATCTTTCTGCCCCTCCTTCATGCCCTCGTTCAGACCTCCTTACCACCTCATCTTTACCGGCAGCGGTTGCTTTTGTGCGATCAAAATCTTTCTCCTCACTCCGCAATAACGAGTATCTACTTTCATTTAGATGAGTCAGATGTAAACACTGATCAAACCTTTTCCAGTATAAGCTTTGGAATTATCAGCTGTACAAACCTAACGCGTAATATTTGTCTTTGCATATTTTTCTCTCCCCGTCCATCTACATTTTCTGTTTTCCTTGCTGCTTCTATATCCTTATATGAGAAGCCTCACCCTTCCAGTGCAGCCCAGCTTTCTGGTGCCAGCGAGTGGGTCTGAGCTCTGCTGAATTCAGATCCTGCAAGATTAGTCGGTGTGTGATGCTGAAGGCGCCTCTGTTTTGTTGCTGAGTGGACAGTTCTGCTGAGAGCATGGGAGACGACAAGGATCAGAGAAGGCAGGAGGGGGATGACAAGGAGCAGGGTGGAGTCGAGAAGGAGAAAAAAAGCAGAGTGGTGGAAAACAATATAACATACAAAAAAAAAAGGGGCGGGGGGGTTACTGTATTTGAAAGGTATGGTGGGAAGGAGATAAATGAGATGGGAGAAAAAGGTAAAAGCAGAAATAAGGAGAGGAAAGAGGACAGTGCTGCAGAGGAGAAAGGAGAAAAGGAATGACCTCTCCTCCTGAGGAGAGGAAAGATAACTGAGTGTTTAGAAATGCTGAGGTGGACAGAAGCCATATCTTCCACTAACCTGTTAGCCCGCCTGCCCCCCCTCCCCATTCATTGACCGACTTTCTATTAAAGGTTCTGTAGATGTGTGTTATCTGCAGTATTATTCACACATGAAACCATTTTTGGTTTCAGCAAATACCATATTGGTTTTGAACTTTTGCGACCTAAACATGTTACTTCATGACGGATCCTTCAACTCCAGCACGACATATTTTCTTTAATTGTAAGATATGGAAGAAGGTCTGTGCACCAACCTTTACTTCAGTGTCTGAACTAACATGCTGTTTCAGACGTTCTCTAAACCACTGGGACCAGGAGAACAAATCGATGAGACACTCTGAATGCGGTGTTCAAGTGAAAAAAACAGCAGTGACTTTGGTGCTGAAGGATGAAGATGAAAGAAATAGAGAAGAATAGACACTTTTTTTTATTTGAGTGAGCAATATTATTTCCTATCTGGATTAAATGGCATATATGAGGATTTAAATTACATTCCAGTTCACTTATTCTTCTCCGCAGGCCCGTAATTGGACCAATACCTTGTTTTTGCTTCTTTCTTTTTTTTGCTTTTTTTTTTACATTTTGATAAAAAACCTTGATTTATTTCCCAGCAAAGGTTGTAGAATTTGCATTTAGCTCCCTCTACTGGACATATGTGGTATTTTGCAGCCAAAATACCACATATGACAAGCTCAGAAATCCATTTCAGCTCGTTTTGGGTACAAATCAAGAGTCCGCCTTATCCAATCCCACAAAATATGTAGAATAACATGTACTTTGTTGTATATATATATTTTTTTTTATCACATTTGATATCATAGTTATCAAAGAATTTCTGAGCAAATTCCTGAATTATCTGGTTTCATGGTGATACTGTAATATAATTATTTTATAACCTTTATTATCTTAAAAGAACATCGGGTTAATATAGAAATATTGACATTTTTGTGTTTGATCACAGATTACTCACACATAATAACAGGTACAATGTTAACGACATTGCAAAAATGATCCATTGACATCAGGGTTATGCAAATGAACCTGATAGTTGTGGAGCTATTCTAAGTTTATTTTGGATTTTCTAACGTATATTTTGATTTATTACCTTTTGTTGTGTTATCCAAGAAGTTTTCACTCCTCTCTTCTCGTGTCACTCAAATTAATTGGTGCTATCTGGGTCATCAAGCAGACAGGTTTTTTTTCACTGAGTATTCTGTCATGCCATAAATGCTTCTGCAAATGAGAAACTGAACTGTATTTCAGCCTAGTCCAACTTAGCTGAATGCAAATTTTTGGAACATTTGACCATATAGGTATCTTAAACAAAGCAACCTGTAAAAAAAAAAAAAAAAAATGCAGCTCCATCAGCAACTGGGAAAAATAAAAGCAAGTTCTAGCTTGCAGATTGTGAGGCGACAGCCGCCAGTAGATAACGAGCCGTGATCGTCACGTATGAATCCACTGCGCTTGACATCAACATGTCTCAAGTTAATGCAACACTTTCCTCTGTACTCAGACTTTCCTGAGTAGCAGCAAGAGAGGAGGAAACGGTTTTCAAGATGGTAGTGAGAGCAGCTCTGCTGTCTGGTTCAGAAAGGGTGGGACTTACCAAAAGACCGAAGTCGAAGATTTTCTTTTGGAGTGAGGAGGACGGACAGGATCCAAAAGGAGGACATCAGAGGGACAGCCCAGGTTAGAGGTCTTGGAGACAAAGTCAGAGGGGCCAGATTGAGATGGACTGGTGAAGAGGAGGGATAGTGGATCTACTGGTAGAAGGATGCTTGAACAAGGGGATGACCAAGGAGTAGGTTTCTGGATGTGGTGAGAGAGGACATGCAGTCAGTTGGAGTGACAGAAGGGAGGAAACAGCCGAAAGTATTTGAAGATTATCCATCACTTTTCAGTAATTGATGGATAATCTATTACAGAAAACGTTCTTTATCCTGTTCAGGGTCGTGGGGGGCTGGAACCTATTCCAGCTTACATTGTGTGATATGTGGAGTAAACCTTTAACAATTTGTTGGTACTCTACAGGGCCAACACTTAGAGACAAACATCTATTCATGCCCACATTCACACCTGCAGGCATTTTAAAGTCACCAATTCACCAATGTTGCATGTTTTCTGTCCAATCCATCCAAACACGCGTAGAACATGCAAAATCCAAACAAAGTCTCCACAGGTGGCCAGAGAATTATCATGCTTCAACAGTTTTTCTATATGATCCTACAGCTCTGTGATCCTAGAGCTCCTTATGATCCTAGAGCTACTTATGATCCTAGAGCTACTTATGATCCTAGAGCTCTTTATGATCCTAGAACTCGATGTGTTCCTAGAGTCCGATGTGATCCTTGAGCAGTATGTGATCTGAGAGCCCAAAATAGTCTAGAGCTCTATGTGATCCTGCTGTTCATATGATCTGCTAGAGCTCGATATGGTCATAGAGCTCTGTAAAGTCTAAAGCTCAATGTGATCCTAGAGCTCCATGTGATCTAGAGCTCCATGTGATCTAGAGCTCCATGTGATCTAGAGCTCCATGTGATCCTAGAGATCTATTTGATGGGGGATGAAAGTGTCACTTAACCCATGTTGGTATCATCATAAGCCCAGATGAAAGGTGACAAGCTCTCTGTTCGCTCTTCCCACCCTTCATCACCTTAATAGCTTCTACTTTGAGGAAAAAAATCCTCACTTACCTTTTTCATCCCATCCTCTGTCTGCTGCTCGTTTGATGATGGCGGTTTTTCTGGGTGTAGTCAGACAGACGGTGGAGTGAGAGAGAGAGGGAGAGAGAGAGAGGGAGGCAAGATGGATTATTTTTGTGCTGTCCAGTGGTTTTTGTCAGGGATTATGTTAAATTCTGTAACCCTGTGCCAATGTGCATGTTCATTGCAGATGCACTAACGCTCACTGTGAGTGTTGACAACATTTGCTTGTTACCACTGATGAGGAAGGTGAAAGCTGAATGCTGTGGGGACGTTGGTAAGGTGCATCCGCAGTATGTTCCTGCACCGCGTAGGTCAGAATTCGTCAAAAATCCCTTTTGAAAAATTCAAGGACACTTAAATAAAAAAATGAAGACTTCCTCACAGTCTTAGAGCCTCACCACCTCGCTCTCTCCACATTTCTCTTATTCCTTTGTCCAATAATACATTTCTCCATCGTGCCCATCTCATTTTTTTTATTGTTCTGCAAACCATCTTGAGACCCGCCTTTATTGGTAACTCTACATGTTTCCACTCCTCTCTTTTTAACAAAAAGCCTGTTTGATAGACAGCTGGGAGGAACACACACTTGCAAACATTCATCCACTCACAAGCAGAGGACTGAAATAAAGGAGCTCCTTATCTCTCCCACCAGAGACACTTCGTTCATGCCCTCGCATGCAGATGAATAATATATGTGGATGGAGGAACACACACAGATGTGCGCACACACACACACACACACACAAAAGTTGGTGGTGATGCTGATAACATGGACTGTTGTGTGCTGTGGTTTTTACTCTTTTCTAACACTAGTGTGTTCATGTGGCGAGTGTGCGCTCCGGTGACTGCTGTCGCTGTGGAGGGATGCAGAATCTCCGGAGTCTCCCGGGGAATGGTGATGAATGGGAGTGTTGTCACGAGTCAGGTCCAGCTGCCGTTCCTGCGTCCTCATGCTGCCTGTTCTCCTGTTATACCATGAGTGCTGAATGTACAGTGTGACACAATGGGGAGTGAGTGAGTGAGCGTGGGTGGATGGGCGGGTGAGTTGGTGATAAAGTGTGCTTATTGAAGCAGATCGCGTACGAATCTGTCACATGTGCACGATCAAGAGGTTCACACCGTTTTTTAATGATGTTTATAAGCCATAGGCACCAGACGCAAACCGTAAGCGTCAGAACAATTAGCTGTGTTCTCCTCATTTATGGGAAAAGTATAAGTTTTGCGCCATAAAACCAGTCTTTACGTTTCGTGGAAAACTTTGTTAACTTCCTGTAAACCTTAGGATTCGGCCAAGAAGTCACTTCTCGTTGACTCCTATTTTTCCCCGACAATATATAGCTGCAGTTATTAGGAATGTACTCTCAAGACACTCAGGGTGACGGTTAATGGGAGGGGTTAGAGTTTGTGGACCAGAGACTGCTGTCCAATAACTGACTCCATTAATTACCGTTGAGTATGATGTCATTTCATGACTAGTGCTGATTGTAATTGGAAATGCCCTTTTATATTTTTTCATCTTTAGAGAGTTGCTGAAGTCTACATGTGCACAAAGAAACTGCTTTAAAACTCAAAAATGTGCCGGAAAGCGATGTTCCTATGCTAGCCGTTAGCATCTAGCACCAAATAAGGATGTAGCGAGGATTCCCAGGCGCTGATAGCGTACGAACAACCCAAGCTTGTAGTTTAAAATATGTAGGTAGCTGTGTCGCCATTTTCAGTTTATAGAGCGCTCCAGGATTTTTTCTTGTGAGATATGGTGTGCCATTTTTCTGATTTAGCCAAGCGTGCTTATTAAGTCTCTATATAATTAATTCTGATGCTTTGGACGACTGGGTGCAAGTACTTTGGGATACATTTTATTTTACGGCAAGCCCACGAGAAGAAGCTGCAACCATCATGGGGGAGGAACGTAAACAGCGCGGCGAGTCGATACGTTCCACATAATTTGATGTACTGATGCAGTCCGTGTAGTCAATGACGTTCTCGCATCGTTGCAGCCCTGAAATACTGCTATGTCTATACGCGAGGTCTGCACTTTAGAAGAAAGTCTGCTCATGTTTTATTCAATGTGTTTTAAAGTTTGAATACGTCGCCGTCCAACTGTTCAAAGCTTCAAACGCCGGCTGTGATGCAGAGTTTTTGTTCCGATCCGGGATGGCACCATCCTGACTTATTATTATGTTTTTCTCTCTAAAATGTTGTTGGGTTCAATATCTGAGGAAATAAATGCACCACTTTCAACATTCTCTGCCGAAGCTTAATGGAAGCTTACAATTTCTACGGACGGAGCCGCTGCAAAGTGTGCCGGCGTAATGTGTTCTGGTTTGCAGGAGAGCCCATGAACGTATAGCGCGCGGCTCTGCATAAATGGTCGTGTTTATGGTCTGGGATGCATCTCCTGTTGAGTGTAACTCCATTTAATGCCTTATAGAGGAAAGCTTACCGTTTGTCAGACACTTTCTGCAAACCATCGGCTTTGTGTTTTGCTTGGATGGAGAAGCATGGAGCCTGTGACGGCCTTCAGAGTCTGCTGGTGAAATCCAACAACTTCCCTGATGTTTGGTGCTGGAGTGGAGACTTTTCTGATATTTGTTCTTGCGGAACATGACATTTATGTCTATATTATTATTCTATGATATGCAACTATATGTTTTTGAGTTATACCTATTGCGACGTGGCTTTTAGTGGGAACGGTGTGGAAACACGTAGCCACTATGGTCTGCATGGATCCTACATGAGTCTGTATTTTTCTTCTTCTTAGAATTATTACTTTTTGTTTTCGGGGTTTGGATAGCGGGCTTATAACAGAGTGATGTCAGACCGTTGGTAGCAGCCAGGTTAAATTGCTGTCTCTCCCTCTCCCTTTTCTTCTGATTGTATCTTGGGTGTATTAGGAGTTGCAGTTGCGTGTGAGTGTGTTTGACGTGTGTTTTATCTGAATTTACACAAAATCCAATGACGTGGCGCCTTCCTGCAAGTTCGCGTGGAGGTGTGGGGGTTTTTATATGTGGAGGAGGGGCCAACCCAGCGCCGGATCTCACTCATTAAACTTATATTTTTTTGATTAATTTATTATGAATCAAAAAAATAATAAAAGTAATAATAGAATATCTTGAACAAGGATGAGTCGGACCGCCGCTATAATACCAAAGTACAGTTCTATCGAACTATCTATCTAGTCTATTGTGTTATTTATTTCTCTAAGTAAGATTAGGAAAACTAAAAACAACAACAAATAATATGAAGAGAATAGAGCAACATCCCTCTTAAAGAGGAGAAAAGATGCGTCCAGTTCAGGCAAAAAATGAATACTGCAAAAATTGCAGATATTGCATCTAGTGTCTGATCAGTTCGCTCAGATGTCAGAGCAGTCGCCCTCCGACAAGAAGATCGGCGGTTCTATCCCACCCTCACAGCCTGCATGTCACAATGTCCTTGAGCAAGACTCTGAACCACCAAATAATCTCTAGAAACATCTATCACGTCTTGCAAGTATTCTTACATTTTTATAGGATGTGATTTTGTGGACAACATCCACCACTCTCATTATTTCATATGCTGTCAAAATATTTCCCGATAAAACATAACTGATATGTTATTTTCATTAATACTATAGGTAGAATCCCACCTGTCAGACTACGCCTCTAGCTATTATTGTAACCATTGTAGGGCAGAGCTAATTTGAATCTTGAGCGTGGATGAAACATCTCTGGGCGGCTGCCATTTTTCTGTGTTTACTCTACACCTTGTTAACTTTCAGGGATGAAGAGGTCGTTTCATTCTTTGCTTTTGCAAAGCATTTTTCGACACAGGAGACGATAACAAAATCAAGACGTGGCGTTATGTTGTTGTCGGACACGGACAAGCTCCCACCGCCGCCGCCGCCTCCCAGCGCTTCCTTTGGGATCTAAATGGGAATCTGACTGGACTTGTCATTGTGTAAAGCGGCCCGGCAAACAGGCAGCCTGACAGACCAGTTAATGGCTAGATGGAGGGATAGGATTTAATAGGCAGTAGAGGAAGAATAGAAGATCTATTTAAACTAGGGGGTATTTACCAACGTGGACAGCGTCAGATTGTGTTTAAATTGGTCTCGCCATCCCTCAGCCGTCCACGAGTTCTTATTTAATTCTGCTCATTCGTTATCCCTGGGTTTTGCCAAGAGTTTGATTTAGCTGCTATCATAAGTTGTTTCGGCTGAGGCAAGAGCCTCACTTGAGAAACTAAACATCAGAGCTCATTATGGGATGGGAGTCAGGAAGGAACCGGCTACCGCTGCCACGCGCCACAGTCACCGAGGATATTAAAGGTTATTGGATTGGCAGGCCCGTTTCTTTTAAAAAAAATTTTTTTTTTAAAGTTCATGAAATAAAAAGTAAAAGGACTATTTTTCTTCCCTCTGTAATAAATTTGTGAATGGCTTTAGTAACGTATTTCAGCATGTGACTCAGCTCGCCACTTTCCCTTCTTTCACTTCCAAGGACGTTTAAAAGCTTTTCTCTTCCTCTCTGCGCTTTCCACCGCCATGGCAGCCGGTCTCCAGAGTGCAATGGGAGCAAGGCTTTATCAGGATTAATTCGTTTATTCCTTCCCAAGCTGATTTTATCATCTGTGGGTGTTTGGGCTGGGCCCCTCCCCCTCCCGCCCCCCTCCCACTGTGCAGGATGGCTTTACGAAGGAGCTCCATCAAGGTCACTAAGTCACATAGTTTGTTGAGCCTGTGCGCGCTCACATCACACATACTTCCTTTATCGCTTGTCAAAAAATGGAACTTGTTGACTGGCTCACACCTCTGCCCCTCCCTCGCTTTCTGCTCAAATCCCCATGGAGACTGGATGAAGCAAAGCGAGTCCAATAGATCGTCATAGAGAGGCAGATGTGTGTTGAGTGGACCCTGACCAAATGACCCGTCGACCTTCACACAAAAATCAAACCTCAGCCTGCGCTCATCAGTAGACGGACTTGAGTCTACAGCTGGACACACTTTTCTGTATTTGTGAGGTCTGCTTTTTTTATATGGATGATTTCACTACGTGCGGGAACTGCTGTCTCACATCAGTAGAAAATAACTCAAGTACCAAAGCTGTAGCTGTGCCGTGAATGACAAGTTTTAACAGCAGAAACCTTCTTTTAGTTTGATATCTGAAGTCATCATAAATTGTAAAAACAGAAAAAGGTTTGTTTTTATTCCACGTTGCTAACGTTTGCATTATTAAGCGCACAAAAAAAAAGAGCAAGAATACATTCTTTATAGGCCTTGTCCAGATACGTTCCATTTGTTTGGCTTAAGCGGTTAGCCCTGAAAAGTTTAGCGACGAGGATAGATTTGGAACAGTGGTTTATTTGTTTATTTATTTATTTTTGTATGTGTGTTTTGCCGAGGGGTTTATGACAAACATGATAATCAAACACGCTGGTCATGTAATGTGACACGAGGAAGGCCACTCCCACTTTTAATTTCTCCTCAAACACATTCAAAAACACACCGGCCAACTGCAACTTCTGCTCTACTCCTTCAAAATAAGAGCACTTCACAAAAACTGCGAGACTTCTTGGCAACAGGAAGCATAACATCACTTGGTGTATTCTCTGAAACCAAAGTTTTACATTATTTGTATCACTCAATGTTTTTTTTCCAGTAGATACGCATTATTTATGTCCATATCTTGCTTTAATGTGCGTCTGGTTTGATTCAATTAAGAATGAACGACAGAACAACAACGTCAGAACAAGTGTGAACCACCCAATGTGTAATGAGGCGCTGTCACCCAGAGGTGGTCATCCCGGCCTGCGTACGGCCACATGATTGCAGCGGTGTGTGCTCAAATGTGTCCTGAGCCACAATGAAGGACAAACATACTCAACGGAAGTCCTCTGCTTTAAAAACACTGATAGTCTGCTATTCATTTGGTTCTCTGCAATTTGAAATATGCGTTCAGGCTCTCTTATCGGCCAAGATAAGCAGCGGATGTTTGATTTCACCAGAGAGCTATAGAAGCGGTAATATCCCCAGAAGAAGAAGTACTCCATTAAAAGTAGATGGAATATTATAACGCCGTCTTATTAAATACAAGGATTGATTATAAACTGTATTGCAATTGAATTCAAGAATCTTTTCTCTTTATGTATCAGTCACACGACTTAAAATGAGTCCATGTCTCCGCTCAAAACCAACTTTAAACCGTTTTAAACCATTTAATAATTGCAGTTTGTATAGAACTTGAATCTATGTGATTTAAAAAAAACGACTTATGGCAGGATGAAGGATTACTCTCTTTTTCCCTCCTAAGGCAGAGGTCTGTTTTTTTCCTCGTCCAGTCTGTGACATCAGAGTGAACATGGAAGTGTATCGGCTCATTTGATTGGCCAGCTGGCTCATACGAGAAGCCCGAGACAGGAGGGAGTAAGATGCAACAGGTCCAATCAGAGGGGAAAGGAGTGTTTGCATCATTGTTAAAGAGAAATTTAATAGCGAGTGTGTTTGTGCACACTGAGTGGGAGGAAGGGGGTTAACTGTTGGATTAGAGCCTGGAGAACTGCTTTACAATCCAACCCGGTTCCTTTCCTGTTTCAGGCTAGAGAGTGGTCCAAATTCTCACTCCCTGCCTTTTCCAGGGACATTTTCTTCTTCTTCTCCTTCCTCCAGGCCTGGAGAGGGAGCCGGCAAAGCCTGACAGAGAAAACTAGTTTGAAGAAGACTTTTAGAAAGGAGTGGGAGGATGAGGTCAATACAGGTCACGATTGATTTTTTTTCCCAATATGACCATATCTATGTGGTCTGCTGCAAACTACTTGTATAGCCTCAGACTCCAAAGTCTGCAGCCTCTCAGGGTTTAATTTGCTCCACATCTTGTTTAAACGGATCCTCATTTTTGCTCAAGATTATGGTTGTGAGAGTTGTTTACCTCCTGCTGCCGTGTTAAAATAGGAGAATTATCCTCCTTATCTATAGGGAGAAGAAACTGTCCACAGGAAGACAGCAGGGACTTACCATAAAGCAGGATTACACTACGCAGACTCAACATTGCAGAAGGGTTTGAATGAAACCCTAAAAGTCGCAGAACTTAATGAAATGCCAAATAAGCGCTGGCTGGTCGTGAACACCTGTCGCCAGCATCCTAGTCAGCCGCAAATTTCCAGTAGTCTTACTGGCTTCTCTCTGTTATTAGGTGGGGAATGAAATCTCATTGGGAAATGGACTTTTCTTTCGTAGAAGGGTGTTTACATGCAGCATTTTCTTTCCAATTAGGCGCCTTTTCCGAATCTATTCAGATTGATCTATTATGAATAGAGTTGTGTCTGATTTACATTTGGCTTCTGTGTTCAATATTTAATATTCCACTCCGTGTTCTGAAACTCCATATGATGTCATTGCATTAAGACCTGCTGACACAACCTAAATCCACTGGTGGTGTGATAACCACTATTTTTTATGTTATTCCTCACGTGTTCTCTCTTCTCTTCCACAAAGCACAGCTCCATAACGTACCACAGGTGTGTTTATTTGTTAGAATATGAAATAATACTGGTGTTAAAGGGAACGTTCTGTGATCCGTGTACGAGAACACAATTACAGAATACCCTGCACCCTCTCAAGTGTTGATCTAAACGCGGTGAAGCTGACTCTTCCCCTGGAAAGCTGTGAGTGCAGACAGAACCAGCAGGGCAGTGGACGCCCCGAGGTGAGCCTCAACGGGCAAATATTTGGGCCTCGGGCTCCAATGCAGCTGCAGCTCGGTGCAGGATCGAACCGTAATGGCGCACAAGTGGCCGTGTGGAGACTGCTTTGAAACTGATGACAGTGCATAACCCCTATAACCTCTGGACAAGCTGCCCCAGAGACTGTCGGTTCCCCCCGGCCCCAACTCAGGCTGCAGAAGGAGCCCAGAGGCGACACTCCCACGTCCACCTTTAGAATGTTTTGTGTTCACGTCCCTCTGTTCGAGCTCAGAAGCTACCTCAGACTGCAGGACTTTGCTGCAGGTCAGGTCTATTATCTCATGGAAATAGTTGATTTGTATGCCCCTGCATAAATTGGACTTTGGCAGAAAGAGAGAGTGAAGCTCTTTGAACAAAATCAAAGTAAGTGAAGTCCAGAGGGGAGTGAAAAGGGAAAAGCCTCTGTAGCCGTTGTGCCAGCACTAAGTTACTGTGGCAACCGGTAAAACGCCATTATCTTTAATTTACACCCTGGCAGCTTCAGGTGTTTTCAATTGTGTGATTAGCCTTTTTCCCCCCTTTGTGATGGCTCACCCATCTTTGGCAGCTGTCCCCCACTTCATTCTGTCCCACTCCCCCTAACACCACCACCATTCTCTTATTGCATCCTGTGTACCTTTCTTTTAGCTGTCTCACTGTCCTAGTGGGTGTATAAGTGTGTGGAGAACAGACCAAAGCCCGATGGCTTCCACCAGAACAAGATGGGCCAGGCACGTTTGGGCCTATTTAGTAATTATGTTCGGGTTCGTTAGCAAATGTCGGGTTCGGTTACGATATCCAATTTGACGTGATGCTTCCAAGATGTCTCAGTGAAAACCAAGTGTACCAATAAATGAAGATAACCTGTCTGCTGTCTGTGTCTCTGTGATGGACTCCTCCATTATTCAGTATTGAAGGATGTTTTTTAACTGACAGCATGCCCTGAACGCAGCATAGTCTGGTTGCTCTATTCCTGGCGGTAAATTCTCATCTAGTGGCTGAGCTTAAACCACAGAGGACCTCAAGCAAAACTTAAGGATAGTTTAAATCTACCGAAAAACCATACAGGGGAATAAACCGTTTGGAGGAAGTATGATTTAGATTTGGATAGAGAGTCTCATGTAGGTGTGGTTGGATTATGTGAATAGTTCAGTTTACGGCAGTTACAGTTCAAGAAAAGTTCATGCAGATTGAAAGAATTTTATTACCTTTTTTTTAACTGCTTTAACAGTGTGTAATGTTTGTGTTTGATGTTTGAAGACACCAGCTTTACTGGCAAGGAGCCAAAAGCGGTACTCTGTAACGGTCATTTACGCTACTGGCATGACTAATCAGGGTAAACGGAGAAGAGGTAACCATGGTGACAACACCTGAAAGACAGTATAAAAGTGGTAGTTTGAACTGCTTTGGACTCGGGTCGAGTTCGGACATAAAAACAGGAATCCGTTACCAGCCTCTCCGACTCCGTTGGGCTTGGACAGAAACATGCAGAGTGAGCCGTGCTCTAGTGTGTTACTATCTTAAGCTCTCTTCATGAGGTTCGACTGTTCCTGGGGCCGTGCAGCATGGTGCCGCCCGGCTCTTAGATGGCGAGGAGGGTCGATGGATGATACAATTAAAGAGCGAAAAAGTGACGTGAGAAGAACATAAAGGGGAGATGACAAGAGCGTGAGAGATGGCTGGTGCTATAGAGGCGACTGTAGTGTGTGGGGGGGCGGTGTTTGAGAGAAGTGGTTGTCTAACCTTCTTAACGGGGGCTTACATCCTTCGTGTTAAGGCTTGTCAGGGCGGCAGCAGCAAGAAGTGCATATGAGCGATTGTAAAGTAGTCCTGTCTGTATACCATTAGCCCACCGCAAGCGCTAAGCACTTACCAGAAGCCTCTTGTGTTAACCTCTGCCCCCCCTTACGCTAACTTTCTCTCTCTCTTACTTCACTTTGCTGGCAATTCTTCTTGTTTTCCCATATTTATCATGGTCTCATTTATGATTCCAGAACGCTCCCCCTCCTCCCCCTCCTCCTCCTCCTCCTCACAATACATCCACACCCAACAAACTTTTCTTTGTCTCATTTCATTTCTCTGGTTCGTAACGTGGGACACTCGTCTTTGAAAGGTGACGTTCGCTGATGGAAAATTCTTCTTTGAGCGGCGCTGAATGGAAAACAACATTTTGGCTCCTTTGTCTACAAACAATGCGGGCCTTTCATAAAACATTCATTGGTCTAAAATCAATTTTTGTCTTAACGAGAAGGCTCTAGCTAACGCTCGATTATCTGTCGGTGAAGAATTGAAGAAGTAATTACATAAATTGTTGGGATGTTCTGTCCACACCAATTGTTTGGGTATCTTTTTTGCATCGAGCCTGTCCGAACCTGTTTGCAGCGGCGTGCTCAGTTAGTATATTTTATTACTGCTGGCTGCTTCATTAGCCGTCCACAGAGCAGGGAAGGATTGAGGGGATTGATTTGGAGATGTGAGTGGAAGTGGCACCTATTGACCGGTTTGTCTTGTGCTCCTGGCAGGGTGTGATGATGCTATAAGGATGCTGCCGCTTACGCCAACCCATTAGCACCTCGCCTTCGCACATGAGCACATGACGAGAACGGGGGCAGCGGCGGTCCAACCTCGCTGCCAGTGTATCCCTCCATTTACCTCCTTGGCTCCTCCCGGTTCTTTCATTTCAGCGATTTCTACATTTAATTGGCCTCACAATTCAGCAAGGCCGAAAAATAAGATAAAAAAACCCAAAACAACCCAGCTTTTGATCCACTGTTCATTAAATCTTCTGCTCCTTAGAGGCGAGTTAGGGGGGCATCTATAAGTGTTAGAGGAGAACGTGCCGTATCCACTCTGGAGCATATTGTGTAGGTGTTGGGAGGTTGTTTGTGTGTGCGATGGCCATCTGTCACATAGTAGCGGTTTGGTTGATATCAGATCCCTCTGCAGGGATCAGGAGACCTGATTATACATAAAGACTGCAGGTTTCCAGTCCAGATGGGGAGGCATTAGCAACCTATGCCTCTGACCACTCATCGTGATTAATGTAAATTATTCATATAATATACATTATTTCGGAGAGCACAATATTATAGAACAATTTTTTTTTGTCTACTTAGGGATTTTTTTTTCTCTGACGTGGGTGTCGCCGCATTTACCAAACTTCATTCTCATGTATCTAAAACATCCAAGATAGAATAGATAGTAACACCTTCCACCTTACCACAAATTAAACTTTGTACATCATAGCACACACACCATCATTTTGCACTATACAGAAGAACTGCACATAACAACCGTGTGTTCTGACACCGTCTGTCAGAGCTGGCTTGTATTTCTTCATCAGTTTGTGCTGCAGTAGCTCTAATGTGGGATCTGACATGCACATCAATGAGCCTTGGTTGCCCGTGACCCTGTTGCCGGTTCACCAGATGTCCTTCCTTAGACCACTTTGGTGCTAATTACATCAGATCGTATCACTCAACATGGCCTGCAGTCTTGTAAGATGCTCACATCACAATTTGACCCTTCTTAAAGTCGCCCAGATGCTTAGGTTTGCTAATATTTCCTGCTTTTATCATATCAACTCTGAGGAGAAAATATTCGCTTTCTGTCTCTTATATCCACCGAACTGATAGCAATCGCTTTTATAGTCAAACCTCCCAGCATTTTTCCCTCCAAGTGTCAGAAGCAGGGAGCAGGGGAGGCATGAGACAAAAGGTGAACATGTTCAACGAGGGAAACTTTCCATTTTCTTGGGGCTTAATAATGAGATAAGGAGGTTGTTGTCGCAAGCAAGACTTAGCTAAGCGTTAAAATGATACCATTATTCTGCCAGTGTCCAGAGACGTTCCATCTCCGTCACCACCCGGCTCATATTTCATACATCTGCTGTAGCCGAGGATGAGGTCTTCTCTCTACATGAATTAACCCCGGCTATTAAATGGAAGCTAATATCAGCGGTTGATCTCTGTCTCATATAGTATTTTATAGGAGTGGAGTTTGGATTTTTTTCTTCTGGGCCTGGGAGAGATGTGAGTCATATTAATTGTTTTATTAGCTATATGTGAATCCGTACCACCCAGAGATGAAGGCGTGGATTTATTCTACTGCGGTTATTCAGGAAATGAAAAGGAGAAATTCTTTTTCTGGTTTGTTGGGTTTTTATAGAGGAAATATATTTTGCACGGTCTGATTTTTGTTTGTAGACACAAAGGATGTGCTGGAAGCAATTTTAACTTCACACCAATGACATTCTCAATAACATTGAGAAAGATTTGCTGGCAAAGTTGACACAACTCTCTAAAAGTGACTTCAGAATTGATAAATGATGGGAGCACCCAGCTGTGAGGTCACACAGACACCCACCCACATAGCGTTGCTGTTAACCTTATTACACCAGGGGGGTGTTTCAGGAAGCGGGATTAGTGGAAACTGAGTTGGTTTTGAGAAAGAAACTCCGAGTCTGTTACCGCGGCAACTTATTCTGTGAACCCAACCTGATTGCTGGCAGCTTCACTTCGAGGAAGCCTGAGTTTGTTCCCGAATCCCCCTGAAGCTGAGCCGTCAGACGTGACGTGTCCGTCAATCATTTGTCATATTAATAGAATGACGACGGGAAAGAACGGAGACCTTTGAGAGAGATTGTCTTTGCTTTTATTTCATGATTTATCTGATCGACATTCTCCAACATCTCTCTCACATCCGAGCTCTTTTTCTTTTGTCTTTTCTCAAACGGAAAAAAAAGGCAATCCCCTGATAAAGATGATGCGTATGAAATTGAAATGAAATTTCCTCCAGCGAGTTCTGTGTTCATTCATTTTGTATTGGGGTTTTATTTTCAGCTGCTTTCACTTGCGCCTAGTGCCCATAAATGAAATGAAAATCTGTTCAACCTCATTCCGCCACCTTTTCACCACAATATTCAGAGAAATCCTGCTACGTATGTAGATTCGTTCCCTCAGGCAACAAATCTTTTTTCCCACGCCAGTTTCTCTCTTTCCCTGATGAAGCGGCTTTTCTTTTTTTCTGAATATCTGCTTCAGATTAAAACTTCCTGCTTGAATGGCGTGAAGTATGGCGTCTCACTGGGCGCCATGTTGAATCATAGTATCTGCGCACCTTTGATGATGGCTTTTGATCGTCCTCTTAACTCAGAGTTAACTAACTCAGAATTGATTGAACCAACTCAGATCAGCAGTCCTAGAACCGGAAATCCCGAGTTTCCCATCTCGTTCCCTAACTCAGAGTTTGTTAAGACCGCTTCTTGAAAGACCCCAAAGAAGTCTGAATCCGAGCCTCATTCAGGTGGAAGATTACCTTCTGTCCAGTAAGAAGAGGGCAAAAAAATGATGTCATACTGAGCCACAAAGCCGGTGTGTGCGTTTGTGTGCAAAGGACGCAACCGCTCACATCGTCTGTTGAGTCTGTTGGACGTATTTGCATACTAAATCTGTCCGTGTTGCAGCTGTTTGTTTGCGCTGTTGCGTCGTGTTTTTGGCTGGGCGAACAGAGCAGCTGTATCGGATGTCGGAATATGTGTACAGAAATGTGCTGATGTTGACAAGGCCTTGCAGCAGGGCAGCAGGGATCTGATGAATGCTAATATTACAAGCAGCCAGTCGGATGGGTGGCGAGGTTAGGTGTCACTGCAGGAGAGGATGGAGCGAATGGGGGGGCAGGGAGCACAGCAGAGATGGTCTAAGACAGAGGTTAGAAAATATAGAGAGAATTAGACAAGGACCAGGGGGCACTAACAGAAATGAGGAGTAAGGTTATTCATGCCTCGCAGAGGGAATCTACTGGGAGGGAGCGTGGCGGCCCACAGATGAGCCTTTGTGCCAAAAGAAAACACAGGCTGGTCTGTCTTTCCGGCCGTGCATGTAAAGCAACAGTTGCTGTGGTTTGTGTCGCTGGAGTTTCTGGAGCAAATAATTCCATGTTGATAGGGAGGAAGCTTTCAGTGTCTGGTCCCACATGTATCAGTGTCTGGTCCCACATGTACCAGGCAGCTACCTGCCATATATATATATAATTTACATTTTCATATGCAGATTTTTCTGCAAAATCCTTGTTGAATATTCCATGGAAAGAAGAACTAGGGTTGGAAACATTCCCATTTAGCATAAATCCAAAACACTAAAAAAAACTACTCCAGGCTCGCCAAAGGGAAGGAGGATTTTTCATACACTATTATATTTGATGCCCAATGTTTTGTTGGGTAGAGAATTGCTGCAAAGTTGAACTTTGCAGGGTGTGCTTGGAGTGAAAGTGGCGGCTTGGATGTCATCTCCTGATTTTGAGTTTGAATTGTTAAATTTATTTAAAAACAATTAATAACCCCAAACAAACAATTATAAATAATATAGAAAATGATTTATATGTATAATTATCTATATATTATATGATATAATAAACTCCAAATTGCTGGTTTTCTATGATCTTTGGCACCAAAACCAAAAAAATTCTATTAAAATGATACAAAACAAAGGACAACAAGAGGTCACTCATGAGCGGCTAAACTAAATTCAATTTTGTTAATAGTAATCCATGAATTCTCAGTAAAAATAATCCATAAAAAAAAAAGAAGAATTTTCCTTCACTGTTAAGAAATTTGTGAAGAAAGGGACATTTGTGCATTTAGCTCAGTGACTGAAGATAAATCAGATGGCGTACAGAGCTGGATGTGTGAATGTCACTTTCAGTCGCTTTCCGTCAACTTCCTCACCCCCTCGTCGTTTCTCTCCAACTTACTGTACTGTTGGTCCTCATGAATGTATGTGAGCGGGTCTGCGAGGGTGTATTCATGTATTCATAGCTATCATTGTCCACGTTTCCAGTCCAGTATATATTTAGCCTCACTATCAGCGAGGCCTTCTGGTGCAGCTGAAGAGGTTAAACCGCAGTGACACACTCCTCCTCCTTCTCCTCCTCGTCCTCCTGCCCTTCTTGCTCTCTCCGTCCACGCTCCATACAGGCCGCTCACTCTTTGAAGATCCCTTCCTTATCTGACTTAAACCTTACTCCTTCCTCTGTCTCTGCTCCCTGAACTCATCACTTATAGTCTAGACTCTCAGATAAGGTCGTGAATACCTACCTCTCTGTCCCCTGTCTTAATCCCGATATCCTGCATTCCCAAATGTTGACTGACTGTTTGTTTACTGTCTTTGTCGCTCTTATCCTTCTTTTTTTTCCTCCTGCCCTTATCCTGCATCCTTCCTCCTTCTGTTTGTCGGCCCACCCCTCTCCTCAGGGGGTCTATCGGTATCTCTGCTGTGCCAAGCTGAGGAGGAAGTGCAAGTGGACTCATAGCTGAAGGCCTGACTACATAGCAGTTTACTTTTAGGTCAATTAATACTGAAATATATAGATAACCTAACACACACAAGGTAATAATTACATTCTGTTATTATTTACATAACCTCCACAATCCTGCACCCCAGGTACGGGGGGCAGGCAGAAATTTAATACGTATCTAAAAGGTACAAATGTATTTTGTTCAGGGGAAGACATGGAACAACTATTAAACTCAGGGGAAGGAGGATGGATCGTCATTAAAAATGGTTTGATATTAATAAGTTATCTCTAAATCATATTAAAAAAAAAAAAAAGCATGCTGTTTGGTGCCGTCAATGCTGACTGTGGCATAAAAGAGACTTAAAACGGAGCTGAAATTGAAAGTATATATAAAATAAATGTTTTTGGGAGATTTTGTTGATCATAAACTCTGTTGTGGGACTGTTAGAGGATATATCAAATTATCAAAACCTATTGCTGTTGCGGAATCAAACAAAAATGCATGCTTCCACCTTTGGCTGTGACAGATTTATAAAAAATGTAGCATTCGTCAAAGTAAAATAAAAAAATTAAAAGCAATTGGTTGGAGCCAAATTCAAGGCCTGTCTAAAAGAAGGAGAATCATTAATTAGTGGCTATAACTCTTTATAAATGAAGGTTATAAGAGACTTTTTGCTTGCCAAGTAGTGAGCTGTCATTTACACGTACTACTTGGAGTAGAAAGTGATGCCGTAATTTGATACTGCCAAATAGTGAACCCTCATTGAATATTATGAGCTATGTCACAAGAAGTTAATAAATATTTACAAAGGACATATAAACTTTTTACGACGTAATTAATGACCCAATTCTAATTTTTTTTACAAATGTAAAGTTATTGTAAAGTGGTACATCATAAGTATTTAACTGTATGAGGTATTTCCTCATTAGTCATAGACCTCTCATAGATCAGTATCTGCTGGCTCAGGGTTCTGGTGACGGTGCCGCTGACACTGATGGCGGTATCTTCTCTCCGAGTGCACCCCCGGCTTCTTCACGGAATTACTGTAGGATTTGCTCGCGTGCCTTGTCTCGTGAGTTCTGTGTGCATTCCGCATGTGAAATCCATAACCAATGGTGCGAGCGTTGATTCTCTCTGTTGGTGCATCCTCACACGCATCTCCTCACTCTTTCCACCTACTGGACTTCCTGTTGGGTGAGTGATAGATGGATGTGTCAGATTTGTGGAGGAAGACAAACGACTCGCGTTTGTGTTGTCCACCGAGCACTCAAGTGTGTAAAATGTGGGCTCTGTGGGGGCAGATTATTATTTATATGCTCGTGGTTGAGGTGCACCGATTGCATTTGTTGGCAATTCACCGATTTTTTTTTTCTTTCAAGTTTGGAAAATCATAATGTGTTGTGTATTGTAAGTGCTCAGTATTTTTGAAGGATTACAGTTGAAGTAAGGCTGATTGGCATTGTGTATGTATTCTTACCTGTTGAACATAATGTCCACACACCCTGCGGTGTGTTTCTTAAAAGAATTGTATGAAAAATGAAAATAAAACTTTGTGAGCCTCGTTGCATGTGGGCTTTTTTCAGGGACTAAAGGGCTCGAAGCTGGCTGTCGCTAACTTTAGCCGCTCTGCCAACGTTAGCTTCTTGACAATTGCTATGTTTCTCAGGGTGATTAATTTCTGTGTCTAATTAAGTTTGTTGTGTCGAATGTTTTCGGGGTTGTTTCGCCGCAGCGTCTTTTGTCCTTACGTTTAAAAACCTTAATTGACATTAAAGACAGAATTGACGCATGCATATAGCGGGCTCGTGGCTGGCTCTGAGCTCCCGCTAGCTTTAGCGTCTCTGCTTAAATTAGCTCCTAGAAGCTTGCTGTGTTCCTGGGGGTGATTCAATTTGTTGTGCCGAATGTTTTCGGGGTTGTTTCTCCACAGCTTATTTTGTCCTAACTTGTGTTACAAATTGCGAGATTTCTGTTTTCTGGTTGACTTTTGATGCGTTCGGACCCCAGCTTGGAGTGATTATCATTCCTACCTTAGTGATCCGGTGCTACATATGGATATTATTCATCATGTCTGATGATATTCTCACACCCCTTTATTCTGTGCATTCATATTCGCAGCAAACACACTGAGTGTAAAGAATGCCCCGCCCTCAGCCGCTATCTTCTGCCCCAAACCCTAGTTTCCTACTGATGGACGACAAATCTCCAGAGCTGGGGGGGCGGAACTAGGGTGAGGAAGATCATTGCAAAGAGCGATGGAAACATGAGCGTTAAACAGATGCAACAGATGAAGATGAAAAATCTACACGATGAGGTTAATGTTGTGGGTGAGAACATGAAAGACTGGAAAATAAGGGATCGGAGGGCGTAAGTGCAGCTCCTCGCAGGGTTAAATCATGCAGCAGTGGAAGCGAGGGGAAGACATTTTTCTGACTGAAGTCTTCTATCTTGGAGAATAAGGGAGAGAAGAAACATTTCCCCAATGCCGCTGTATCATCATTATCACTGTCACTCTGCTTTATGACTATTTCATGACCTTTATTTCTGTCATCTCCCAGCCTTCCTGCCTGTATAATACGGTACAACCAGAAGGCTTGCTGGGAAATCATGCCAGCGCGCTTCCTCCTTTATCTTCAGTTTTGCAAATTTCAATATGAGCTTTTTTGCATTCAGCAAGGAGTATCTAGTAGTTTGATCGTTGAGAATAACTTCAAGAAGATCACCGGGAGAGCTCTAAGCAACCGGACTTTTTTCTTAGAGATATCCATTATAGAATTCTATAAGCTCATCTATTTATATTAGGAAAAAAAACTATGCCTTTTATCATCGACACTTATTTTCCACTAATGTTGAAAATTCAAATTCCCTCACAATTACTTTGAGTTTTGGGGGATTTTCCTTACATTTAGGTTAAGCTGCAATGAAAGTCAATCAAAAAAACTTTTTTTATGCTTGACAAAAAAAGCTACAGAACACACTGTTATATTTTTGTGAGTAAAAGAGGCGTCATAACTTTTTGCACAGTGATGTCAGGATCCGATATGGCGCCACTCTGATGTGTTAAATCGGCATCGAGCAAGGGATTTTCTAACAAATATATTTGCCTAGAAAGAAATAGTAATTTACCTTTACTTTTATTTAGCGGCTGATCCTCTGCTCTGAGGTTAAGGCGCTCATGGACCATGTGGCGTCTCCTGAATTTTAAGACCTCTTCAGCACCTTCCTCCTATTTTCATTAGCTGCTAACATTTATTAGTTGCCTCTAAGTCTTCCGGTTGTTAAAACCCCCTTCTGTCTTTCGGTATCGCTTTTATACAGATGTCCTTTTCGTGTCTGTTACTACCTCCGTTTCCAGCTCAGGGCAACTCAAACAAGCCCATTAAACCTCCACAGAGTATATACAGAACCCAGCTCCGAAAAAAAAGGTGTACCTGGCCCCGCTTCGAAACATTGGTTTAAATGGGGCTTTACACTTATATTTATCTCAGTATATCAGTTTAAAATGAAAAGAATCTTTTCCATCAAAATGGTACTGACTGAAACGCAAAGTCGCTTGGTGCACTGAACAGCATTCAGATTACTGAGCTGTCACTCAAAAGCCCATCAGCCACTGAGGACGCACGCTTGATAAAACCCGCCCACATAGGAAGTTTGTGTAAAAACTGCGAAAAACAAACCGAGGAGCTCGCAGGAGAATGCTGACAGCTCAAGAGAAATAGAAAGAACTGTAATCAAAAGTATTTGTCCGTGAGTTGTACGTTTTTACTTTTGAGATTTATTCCCTTTCAAACTTTTGTTCAATATCACAAAAGTTTTCTTTGGTCTGCAGAAAGAGTATAATATTCCTTTACACGGCTGCATCTATTCTGTTTGAATTTCTGCCCCTAAGACTCCCAGTAGAAACAAGTCAAATTGTGTAGTTGCGGTGTGTTCTCTGGTTTCCTGTCACTATAGTTTCCCTTTAATTTTGGTTCCATTATTACCTGCTGTTGCTATTCTCTAAACCTTTGCATCGTTGCATTTCTGAATTCCGAATTTTTGCTTCTTGAAACAGCAGACCAGAAAAAAAGAAAATAAAAAAAGTAGCATCAGCTTTTCTTAGTTTGCAAAAAAGCCATGTCTCCAACTCACACTTACACGTTTGACCTACATTGAGTTTTTGGGTTGGGGGGGGTCACGAAACGTGTATGAACTTGCAAATTCACTCACGCTTTGCACTAGTAGCAACATTCCGAGAAATAAAAATAGGTGGGATCATGGAAGCAGATGTCAGCATATGCATCAGGGAAGGTGTCGAGTATCCTAGCCTCCAGGTCCAGAGGGACTTGAAGGGTGTTTGACTTCCATTTAATCCAGACACTCTCACACGTCTGTTCACACATGACACGATGATGGCCACCACGATATCATGTAGGATTAAAAAAAGGAGTTTGTGTGTGCAAGCATAGATATAAGTAGTTTGTGCTAAAGTAGTTTAACACCCATGCTTACACCTTTCTAAGTGTGACAGTAGGACTTTGGCTACAATGAGATTTTTTTTTTTTTTGGAGTGGGATTGAATTGAGTTCCTGATTCCTTTTTTTTGTTGTTGTAATTTTGTCGCTAAATTCAAAAATGCCATGTGTGTAGCCCAGACAGATGGATGTTTCTGGGCTATAAAGGTTCTTTTTCTTTACTCCTGATAGCTCTACAATGCATCTCCTCCGTGCAGCTACAAGAGAGAGATGAGTAGCCTTTGTGAAACAATGGAGAAGTGAAGTCGTAGAAAGAGGAAGGATGGAAGTTTAGTGACCCGGAGAAAGACTTTAGGAGTGATGAGAAACTACCGCTCCTGTTTCTGGCTCTGCCACACCAGTCAGAACACAAACTGTACTCCATAAACCTTTGTTTACACCAGAAGCCCGGAATAGTTGGTCGGATTCATCCTGTTCTCACCTGCATCATCGGGGTTTTCTTGTTTCTTTCAGAATTTATGGATTCGAGACGATTTACTTCCTTCAACGTGTTCACACCTGAACAAACGATCGTTCTGAATCTTGAATCTTATATCACTACAGTCTGGGGTTGGCGGGGGTTTCCATAAGTCGGCTATTGGTGTCCGTGGTATTTAAACTATGAACAACTAGGTGTTTCTCTTTGATCTTAACGTCCGTGTAAATGACAGTGGATGAACCAGACACACCGTTAAATCTAGTGTGAAGTTTCTTTAATTACAGGTTAAAATAATTACATCGCTCTCGGAAGACGGCTGTTTGTGCTTAATATGCGATATTTACTCAGAGCTGAGGGTATTAGAGAAAAGGAGGGTTTTTGCCCGACTTCCTGTCTTACAGGCTTTTTACAATGTTCATTATGAGAAGGCCCGTCAGATCATTGTATGTGAAGTATTATGGTAAACATACCATCTGCTCCCCGGCACTCTTGTAAGTATACGGGACTGTGATTAACTCATAAACTCCCAAACCTGTTTCTCCTACAAAAGAAAATGAGATTTGAGCTTCTCCCCATATATTTCTGTTTTTCTCTAGTAGTTAATGGAACATAATTTGACATTAATGTAACAATAACTCTTCATTTCCTTATATGAGCATCTCCACCAACAAGTCTGGCTGACACATGTTGTTATTCTTCGATGGACCGAGTCGGCCTATATCGGTCTATTGATATCTTTTTCATGCATCTTTCCTTGGCAAACATCAGAATATCAAGAAATGTTTTTTGATATTGGTTCCTTTCTCTGTCAGTGCAGTGAAATGAGGGTGTTGCCTCATATAATCTTCAATGGTGGCCTGAAACTCCGGGTTTTAACCTTTCTTCATACGTAGCTCTTGGCTTTGAGCTTCAAGTTGGTGGCATTCAGGTTTTCAATTTAACTCAGACATGTTCAGTCAGCCACAGGTGTGAGGTTATTTCTCAGCTACAACGTGTTTCACTGTAGTGAGTTTTTAACTCTGACTAAGTCCATCTTTGGGAATCCAATATGGAGAAAATCGGCATCAGTCAAGACTTTGACCCCTTTTTTCCTCGAAGAGCTAGTCATGATTAAAAGTGGTTTTAGATACATAGATGGCTAGATCGATGGATGGATAGATAGATAGATTATTTTGACTATAATTATCATTATCGAACGATCGATCCCCAAATGGGAAATTTGGTTCTTACAGCAAGTCCAACAAACAGGCATTTGAAAGGTACACTTGAAAATTGTAAAGTGTTAAGATAATATGAATACACACATAAAGCAGTCCAATTGAAGATGTGCACACTAGTTTCTGTTCCACAGCTGATTCCTTAGATCGAGATGTTGGACTTAAACTACAAAATCTGTGCTGTCTTAATATATTTCAGTTCTCTCAAATTATGCATACAAAGAGGTCTATTCCACGCGGAGCATCCCGATCCTAAATTCTCTCTCATTATCTTCATATCTGATCCACTGATGGAAGAAGTCTAGTTGAGACTGTCAGTCAACCGAGCCTCTCTGTATGCTTCATTGTGTCGATGATATGTCTAGACAGCACCCAACCAGTTCCTTGACATCAGCATGCTTAAATCTGTTTGCACAGAGCTGAACGTAGAAAAGCGTGTTTTTATGGAGATGAGTCAGTCGGTTTTTTAAAATGCAGATGGCTTTTCCTGGTCGACCAATTAGTTACTTTGGAACACTTATGCGCTTTCATCTGTGTGTGTGTTTGTCTTTCATTTTGGGTGCATGGAGCTTAGTGGGCCAGTTCTCCAAGTGTGTGTAAGTGCCTGTGCATGTGTGTATACATTCATCCGTGTCTCCTTTCTGCAATAGTAAAATATAAAAACCCACATCACTTTATTCTCACACTGCTGGCAGCGAGAGGAAAGATAAGCCCAAATGCATAGCCCGGCAAACAGAGGAATGAAATGTTAAGGCGCCATTTAAGCAGAGCAGACCTGGCAGTATAAAAATTAAATGTGTGAAATCATAAGAATTTCCTTCTACTGGGCCACAGCAACCCAGTTCATTAATGCTCTGCATTCCAGTTTTGCGACTGACCTCAATAGTTTCAGGAAACATTCAGTAGAGAAGTAGAAACGCAGATTAAACATTATTAACAGCAAATAAGTTTGCAGTAGGAATTTAGATGGGAGACAAAGTAGCTCTCGATTATTAAAGTCCGTCATTGGAATACTTTTTTCTGTTAAATTCTTTATTTTAATGATGTGTTCACTCTCTTTCTCTCCCTCTCTCTATCATGCAGGGGCAGACCTCAGCCCTGTGAGTTCCTCTTGCATGGAAACCCTCCTACGTTGGCAACCTTCCCTTCTCCGTAGAGCTAACGGACAGCATGGCAGGATGAGCCCCTGCCAGCGATGATGATGGCCAAAAAGCAAGATGTCCGGGCACCCATCTACAACCTTGTCGTGGTTGGGCTGTCGGGCACCGAGAAGGAGAAAGGCCAATGTGGTGTTGGCAAGTCCTGCCTGTGTAACCGCTTTGTTCGGCAAAGTGCAGATGACTTCTACCTGGACCATACCTCTGTTCTCAGTACAAGTGACTTTGGAGGTCGTGTTGTGAACAATGACCACTTCTTGTTCTGGGGAGAGGCTGGGCGGACAGTGGAAGAGGGGCCAGAATGTCGTATGAATGTGGTGGAGCAGACAGAGTTCATTGATGACCAGACGTTTCAGCCGCACCGAAGTACGGCACTCCAGCCTTACATCAAGAGGGCAGCTTCCACAAAGCTGGCTTCAGCTGAGAAGCTCATGTACTTTTGCACAGATCAGCTTGGGCTAGAGCAGGACTTTGAGCAGAAACAGATGCCGGAAGGCAAGCTGATGGTGGATGGCTTCTTACTCTGTGTGGATGTTAGCAGGGGTATGAACCGTAGCTTCGAAGACCAGATGAAGTTTGTTACCAACTTGTACAACCAACTAGCAAAAACTAAGAAGCCTGTGGTACTTGTTCTCACCAAATGCGATGAAGGAGTTGAGCGCTATATTAAGGACTCGCATACATTTGCCCTTGCAAAGAAGAACCTACAGGTGGTAGAAACATCAGCACGCTCTAATGTCAACGTTGACTCAGCCTTTCTTACACTGGTTCAGCTAATAGACAAGAGTAGGGGAAAGCCTAAAATTATCCCCTACTTTGAGGCACTAAAACAGCAGAGTCAACAAATTGCCTCAGCCAAAGACCGCTATGAGTGGCTGGTGAACCGAATCGTGAAGAACCACAATGAGACATGGCCTTCTGTCAGTCGGCGCATGCAATCTGTCACTGAGTATAAGGACTATGTATTTCTTGAGGGGACAGCTAAAGCCAAGAAGCTCTTCCAGCAGCATGTGCATAGACTTAAACAGGATCATATAGAGAAACGTAGGAGGGCCTACCTAAGTACTCTACCGCAGGCCTTGTCTATACTGTTACCTGAGTTGGATGAGATAGATCACCTGAGCTGGTCTGGAGTTCAAAAAGTCCTGGAGACAAAAAGAGATTTCTCCCAATGGTTTGTAGTTCTAGATGACACCCCTTGGGAGACCACACCTCACATTGACAATATGGAGGATGACAGAATACCTCAGGACCTCCTGGAAACCCCTGCAGCAGAAGCTTTCTATGAGACCCAGCTGGTGCATTTGAGAAAGGAGCGCAAACGGGCTGAGATGAGATGGGAATTCAAGGAGAAGCTAAGTGTCTCTCCTTTCATCACACCAGGGAAACCGTGGGAGGAGGCCCGAAGCTTCATCATGAATGAAGACTTCTACCAGTGGTTGGACGAGCCCAAATATCTGGATATCTACAATAAGCACCAGAAGGAAATCATTGACCGAGCCAAAGAGGACTTTCAGGAACTGCTTCTTGAATACTCTGAGCTATTCTATGAGCTCGAAGTGGATGCAAAACCGAGTAAAGAGAAAATGGGAGCCATTCAGGAGGTCTTGGGTGAGGAGCAAAGGTTTAAAGCCCTGCAGAAGTTACAGGCTGAAAGGGATGCTCTGGTATTGAAACACATCCACTTTGTCTACCACCCCACCAAGGACACCTGTCCCAACAGCCCCCACTGTGTGGACAGTAAGATAGAACAGATACTGGCCTCCAGATTTCCTACCCGCTACGCATCAGACTGTTCAAGAATGGAGGGGGGGAGGGCTGAACGGATAAATCTTGTCATCTTAGGGAAAGATGGGCTTGCCAGAGAAATGGCAAATGAGGTGAGGGCCTTGTGCAGCAGTGATGACCGGTATGTGTTAGATGGCAAGATATATGAGTTAGCCCTTCGTCCCATAGAGGGAAATGTACGTTTGCCAGTGAATTCATTCCACACACCAACCTTTACACCCCATGGTTGCCTGTGTTTGTACAACTCAAAAGAGTCACTCTCTTATGTTCTTGACAGTATAGAGAAGCTTAGGGAGTCGACCATAAACAGAAGGGATAGGGAAAACAGCTTAGCCCAACTCCCGTTGTCTCTTCTTCTCGTCACCAAGCGTGGGTTGGGGTCCATTGGGGATATTGGTGGGGAGACAGCTCAGACTCTTATCCAACATGGGCAGCTGGTGGCTGGAAAGCTACAGTGTACTTACCTAGACCCAGCTTCGCCAGGCACAGGCTATGGGCGCAATGTCAGTGAGAGGCAAATCAACCAGATCCTTAAGGGTCTCTTAGAATCAAGAAGAACTATAGGAAGCAGTTCCCCTCCCTTACCACCTCCATCCTCTGGCTTCAGAGACACTCACTCCCAGTCAATGCTGGAAGCAGACATGAGGATAGTCATGTGTCTTATGTGTGGAGACACATATGACCTAGACCAGTTACTTGCTCCTTTCCTGTTGCCTCAGCACTGTCGTCCTGCATCCAGCCTCAGCAGTGGAACCTCAGTATTGTTGGATCTCACTATAGGAGGTCAGAGGCAGAATATTGAGCTGTCAGTGCTTTCCTTCCATTCCTCATTCTCCCTCCGCAAGACCAGGCTAGTCCATGGCTACATTGCAGTTTACTCTGCCCGCCGCAAGGCTTCTATGGAGACATTATGTGCTTTCCTGTGTGAGGTCCAAGACATCATCCCAGTTCAGTTGCTAGCAGTCGGGGAGAGTCAGATGGAACTGTCAGACTCGGAGTCTGCAAAGGAGCAGGTCAGTCAGGGAGACGAACTGGCCCATGAATTAGAAGCCAGATTTAATACTGTAATATGTGGACATGGTGGGGTAGTAGGAGGGCTTCATAAGATAGACCTTTTCCAACCCTTCCTCAAAGAGGTGGTAGAGAAGCGTACTATTGTTGAGGCCACACACATGTATGATAATGTGGCAGAGGCATGTAACAGTGAGAGCATCAGCCCTCGCTGTGGCTCTCCTAGTCCAGTGACTGTTATCGTGGACTCAGAGGATGACATTGACCCATCACCGCCATACCCTACTCTGAGAGAGGACGGCAGTCTCAGCTCTCATCTGGTAAGCTTCAAGCTGCCAGATTTGGATTCAAGTGACACGTTTTCTGTCATCTCTGAGCTTAGCACCTTCGAGAGCAAGCTGAATTACAAAGTTCCTCCACAAGTGAAGCCTAAACCTGTCCTTAAGGTTAATCTCAGCCCTTACATGGACCAGCAGGGTGGCACCAACCGCCGCTCCTTACCACAGGCTGTCACTTGGGCACCAGGTAGTGATGGAGGCTATGATCCTTCTGACTATGCAGAGCCAATGGATGCTGTGAGCAAACCTCAACCCACAGAAGAGAATATTTACTCTGTCCCCCATGACAGCACACAGGGCAAAATCATCACCATCCGCAACGCCAACAAAGGTCACTCCAATGGTAGTGCCGGGGGGAATGGGTCAGATAGCGAGGCTGATAGCAGCTCCCTGGAAAGGAGGCGGAAGCTGTCAGCCATCGTGGTAAAGCCAAGGCTTTACAGAGACAGATCCAAACGACTTGGCAAATTCAGCAGTTTCAGGACCAGCTTCTCTATAGGCAGTGACGATGAAATGGGGGGTCCACCCAAGGCAAACCAGGACGAGGGAGGAACCCATAAGGATAACTCCATCGAGGAAAGTGAAGATCCCAAAAGGAGAAACATCCTGAAGAGCCTGCGCAGAAACACAAAGGTTAGTGTTTGTGTAACCATCCGTTTCTATTTAAGATGGATGACACATGGGTTTTATGTTAAATATACCGATCTAGACCTACAGATCTATAGCTATAAGTTCTGTATACACCAGAGAGGTGAAAAACGTCTCATCGGGACAGGGCAACTTCTGCTGTTTTACTTTATTGTATAGTATATTATGGTCTTAATGATATATGAGACTCTGACAGTTACATCTATCTTGTAATTATAGCTATTGCAGAACATAAAGAGGGATTGCTGTAATCATATCTGAGACAGGCTATTTCTCAGATAATTAACCGTAAAAAATCCCTACTGTTCAGGAAATGAACCTACTAACAAGCCCAATTGAAAGCCTCAGTCTTTAATTACAATTCAAAAAAGCTGACTGTGCAATCATCTTGAATTCAGCCCCACTTGTTTAGAGCTTGTTTGTCAAAGTGTGCACTGCAATATAGTGTCATATAGGTATTCGCTTAAGCTAGTGTTATTTGTCTTTTCACTGTTATGGTACTGCAATGAAGAATGTGCCAAGAGACATCAGCTTGTCTGTCAGCTTAGCACTTTTTTCCACCCTTCCTTTGTTTGTCTCTTCTTATTATTTTTCTTTCTTTATTCTTGCTGATTCATACTCTGCCTCTCAAACTCCTTATTTTCTCACACTCCCTATTATGCCCTGTTCATATTTCCCTATCTTTTGCTTTTTTCTGCTGGAGAGTTTTTGCTGGACTCTTTCCATATGTGTATTCAACCTCTATTTCCCCCTATCCTGTTGTTACTTGTTTCTCACATCTGTTGTGACAATGTGTTTTGACCTCGCGTTGTTAGGCTTATCAGATCTGTGCGGCAAAGACCTTTCAACCAAATAAGGTTTATGGCTGCCTATTCGGTGCATGTATATCCAAGATGATTACCACAGCTCCAAGACACGCAGATCACATGGGGGGTGGTTTATGTTCTCTCACACTCTGCTATGACTTCTGTCTTCTTGCATTCCTCATACTGATAAATTCCTTTCTTTGCCCATCTCGTGATTAGCTCATAGTGTACTCCGTGTCATTTCTCCGTCTTTATTGTGGAAGGATAGACCAGAAGTTTAGTGGAGGGCCTAAACCAAGGTTTATATCAGCAAGTATACATGCTCCTGTAGCTCGGATGACCCTGTTGGAGGCGGAGTCAGTAGGATTTAGTATAACCTGATACCTTGTAGACCTACAGGATTCAAAATAGTCCCCCAAGAACAGAGGAACCAGCAAAGTTTTATATCAGTGTTGTCATTATTATACCTAGAAAGCACTCAGAGAGTATAAGCCAAGCACAAAACACAAAATTAACCAAGGTAGGCATTATTAAGATCACAATCAATTAGATTACTTTATTTAGGATACTTTCTAATAACTGACTCTTTTTAGACAATAAAAATAGTCAAACGGTGCCGCTAGGTTACATTTTATGCAGATTTATCCATAATTTATGATTTATTGATTTAAAAAAAAGTGCCCAATCTCTCAATGGTTTAAGCAATCATTATTGTAACGTCACATTGTGAGGTGTGTCACCTAAATGTTATCATCTGTTAGACATGCCAAAACCTACCTCTGGGTAAAATTTCATGCAGATCTGTACATTAATTTACAAGTTACTGTCAAAAAACCTCCAAAGGTGCCCTATCTCACAATGGTTAGGAAAGCATTATTACGACACCAGGTCATGAGGCAATGTCACCAAAATTGAATCATTTGCAAGACATGCCAAAACCTACCTCTGGGTAAAATTTCATGCTGTCTATTCGTTTTTCCTGCAATCTTTCCAACCAACAGATATACAAACTAAACATAACGTCCTTGGCTGAGGTAATGAATGGCTCTGATTTCAGCAGCTCTGGAATGGGAATGCTCACATTACGGGCCATTATCACTTAATTGTAGCTGTAACAAAATGATCAAGCTCCACCACATGTTTTCTAAGCAGCTGCCTCATAGACAAGATCCTGTATTCAAATTACTGAGATGCCCTTCAGATAACTGGTATTCAGATATTGGGTTCTTTGTTCTTCCTACAGACTCCTGGTTGGTATATATGGCAAGCCTTTTTGGCATTTATTACCCAGACTAGATATTCATCACTGATTTCTGCAACGTCATTTCGTATTATCAAAATTCTACTCGAAGATCTCTGTAATTACATTTGGACTATTGAGCTTGAAACCACATTTGTCATGCTTATGTATGAGGTGTATGGGGGCAAAATCTGCAGATATATAATGACTCCTTGTGATTCCAGTTTGAGATATCCCAGTTTAATTAGGTCCTAAACCCATTTCAAGATGTTTGCGTCCGTATATTTAACTATAGTCCTTTCTGGATATTTCAAATTAAGATTTAACTAGTTTAGACTGACTTTATAGATAACTTTAACTGGATTTATCGATAGTTATATTATCGTCCTCGCCGTCCGCTGCTGATCCTCTATGTTAACTCAGAAACCAATCATGGATCATATTCAAATTTTATACCCCCATAGACCTTAGTGCGAGGAAGAACTGGGTTGATTTTGGTCAGTTGCATATTTCCGTCCTTAGGTGGAGCTTTATCTTCAAAGATTTTTGGACGAGAATTTCTCCACTGTTGGTTCTGTTTAGTCCAAATTTGGCGCATATGAATAACCTCGCGGTTATACATCAGATTTTACTCACCAACAGGAGGTTTTTTTTAAGAAAAATCTCTGTCGGGGACGACAGCTTAAAACTAGTTATTATTTATGATATATGACAAGTTGAGCGTTTCCAACAATGACCTCAATGCTGTAGAAAGAACGTTATTAATCCCCAGGGGGGGACATTTGGTCTTCAGCACATCCAATGTTTTAAATCGACAATAGAAAAAATAAGACCTTTAAAGCTCTGAATATGTGAACATACGTCAATAGACACATACATTAAATAGAGATAAATAAGGTATAAATATGTCAAAAAGAGTCCAAACTCCAGGAAGAAAAACAGATTTAAGTAAAATTAGTCCAGTGCAGTTGTGCAATAGTGTAATTATTAGACATTGCTGGATAAATAAAGAGGGAGACAATGTTATTTTATCTTGTCGGAATGAAGTTTTACATATCTTGAATAAAAATTCGTACTGGTCACAGTTTAATTGGTCAAAATGAAGTTGTTGTAATCTGTGATTTCATTTTAGAGTCAAACTTGGTAAATTGGCTGATAAATGTTACGGGCTTGCCATAGGATCGGACCCAGCGGGGACTTATTCTCAACAAAAAATCAGGAATTCAGTTGGTTTTAGGGTGAATATTTGGGTTTCAAGCAGTGTAAACACTCTTCCTAGTCAAAGCCCTAAGGAACTGAGTATTTCTCCGAGTCATGGCAGGTAGGGAGAAAAATCTGGATGCTTGTCCCATTTTCAACCCGCTGTACCTCAGGCAAAGACCAACTGTGTCTCGGTCCCGCCTGCCCTTCCTCAGTGAGAGGGCGGAAATGTTTCCTCTCTCACTCCTGCAGTTTCTTTTCTTTTTTTTCAAATCCCCTCAGCCAGCAAGGAGAATGTCCAAATACCTCAGTCACCTAGCTCCAGCCTAGTGTCCTCAAACACAAAAAAAAAAATAGAGAGAGGAAGTCAGTCACAGCACAGGAGAAAACACAACTGCACAAAAAAAAAAAAAAAAAATTAAACCCAGCTGGAGAGATAGAAAAGATGGAAATTTGTTTTCTCTTCCTGCAGTGTGACTTTGTGTTTCAGCATGCTATGTATAAAAGTGCCCACCATGGTGTCTGCATATAATTATTATGGATGTGTTTTGTTTGTCTTTAGTGGTAGAGGCTCGTCTCTTCAGTACTGGCAGCATATCCTGTCTCAGTCAGCGGCTAAAAAGGAGTGGCCAGAAGGCAAAACTGCGGGGGGACGAGACGCAGAGAGAGAGAGATGTGGGTGGAGGACAAGAGGTGGCGAGCATAGAGAGTATTCTTAACAGAGAGGGGGATCGAATATGCAATACAGGCAGTGTGATCAGACACTAATAAATTATGCGCTGCTTCTTGGAGCTACAAAGCCCAAGCCGGCTCTCTGACACCAGAGTCTATTATCTTTTGGCCCCGCGTCTGTTTTTAGTTCACCTTTTAATTCAATTACAGCCTTCTGTTAGTGTTTGGTAAACATATGAATCCACAAGGAAACACATAACATCACACATAATCAGAAGTTTAAAGGTGACTGTATACCAATCAGCCATAACATTATAACCACCTGCCTAGGTCTTTTGTAGGGGCTCTTTTGCTGCCAATTTGGCGTCAGTGTGTTCTGGCACCAAATTTTGCTCCACTCATCTCTAGGTGTGGCTGACATGGGATTGACTTTACTCACCATGTGGCATAATGGCCTTGAACATCCATATTCCTGTAGCCAATGCACCAGTTTCACTTCCTTCGACCACTTGTGCTAAGTTTTAACCACTGCAGATGCGAAAACCCCAACAAATCCCGCAGTTCTGGAGATTATTTTACCCAGTGGTCTTGTCATTCGAATATGGCCCTTGTCAAAAGTTGCTTTTACTCAGTTCCAACACTTCAGATTTGAAGACAAAATGTTCACTTGCTGCTGAATATAACCCACCCACTGACAGGTGTCATTGTAATGAGACAACTTCTGACTTCTCCTGTCAGTGGTTACAATGTTATGGCTGATCAGTGTATGTGGGGTGTCACACAAGTTTCTGCCAGGGTAGCTGGAAGTGAAGAAAGTGAAGGAGTTTCAGGAAGAACTCAGTTCCCATGGGGCTTTTAACTCTAACTGGATGTGAAGTCATAATATCATGCGGTTTTTCAGTGTTTCAGCACAAAACCTTCATCGACTCTTGGAGGAAGTCTGGCTAAAATAACTACAAAACTCTGAAAGCAGACTGGTCAGTGTTGCCAAGCTATCTTGACATTGTGTTTGCCTGACAGTTTATCAACTTAGTAGCATCGATGCCTTTTTCTCTGCAGTTTCTTTTTCTTTACAACCCTATAGAGCCTGAAAGTTCAAAAGTGATACCGAAATCAATGCTGGAGAAGAATTCAGCAATATATTCATCAGTATCCTCCTTTTGTGTGAAAAAACAAAAGTGTTTAAATACATGCTTTTGCAAATCTGTGCCGCTGAACTCATTGATATATAACATCCTTTGAAGTTTAAATAAAAATATACACACAACATGGAGTTGAACCACTATTGAAATAATAATAAATAATAATACATTTAATTTATAATGGAGTTTCCATTTGGATCTTCAGACTGAGACAGAGCAGCAGCAACTTTCTCAATTGTTTAAAAACACAGGCTGGTGTCAAAAGTAATAATATTTTACTCATCAGGGTGGAGCTTTTTCAGATTACTGACGAGTCACATTAAATTTGAGGAGTTCAAACAGCGTAGGCCCAGTTATTCAACTCCAATAACCAGCTGCAGGCCTTCAGATTAATTTATCAGGCTCTTTAAAGTGGAAATCTGATCCCAAACTATAGAGCGACACCACTGAGCCATAGAAAAACAACAGAATAGTTCACTAATTGTCCATAGAGGCAGAGCCAAAGAAGTCCAGGTGAGCCTTTGCTGTTCTTGTCGGCCTTAATTAGTGTTTGTTCTTCCGCTGTGAGCGGGCGGGTATCCATGTGATGTCCAAAGTGTTTGTTAGAGTGCATTGAGGCCAGAATCTGGAGCGCAGGGTACGCCAAGCTCCCCTCGCTCTAATGAGCACTCCTCTTCGCCTTCCCTCTTTCTGTCTATCTGTCTGTCTGTCTGTCTGTCAGGCCTGTGTTCGTCCGCTTAACCACGCATCCCTGCCTCGCCGCCCTCCCTGCTAGCATAGAACCTCAGGGGGGCTGACAGACCTACGAGAAATCCAGGCGTCCAGGGGGGCCTTCAAAATATTCTCCGCGAGCGGCATTAGACTGCGGAACAATTACCGCTGATGCTCCAGCCATACAGATGAAGGCAGAGAGCGTTATTAGAAGTCTCTTAACAGGAGAATAATAAGACATAGAAAGTAATTAAACAACGAATGAGAGAGTTTGATTAACCGACAGCCTCAGTGCCGCGGAGGGAGACGGAAACAGATTACCAATGAACTGCAAAGATGGCGCCAACACAAGAGACGAAGGAACTGATGAGCGTCTGACTTTCCGTAGAACGGGCTTCTAGACAGGAATGCCTGATTACTTATCGGATTATGCTTCAGAGGAATGTGCGGGTTTGTGACGGTCTTCTTTGTTATAGTAGCCACTAAAATAAGAAGACACCTCGAGAAAAAAAAAGCATGTAAATCACGAAACTAGAAGAAGAACTATGCCTCCAGGCTGAGCGTCAACATCTCTGCTGAGGAGGTCCTGTGTCCACCGGTGTCTGTGTTTGTTTTAGAAGGATTATCTACCTGACAAAGGCTTAAATATATGCAAAAGAAGAGAATACCTCCCTGCTGGGCAACCTTCTAGCCTCAGAAATGTTCCCTCTCAATCAGGCCGGAACAATGTTGATGCGTTCCTCTTGGATAGTCTCACCAATCTGCTGTCAAATTTTTTTTTTCCTCCCGTAGAAACCACGATCCAAGCCCAGGCATTCCATCTCCAAACCAATTGAAAGCAACTACTTTGGCATACCACTCGCCACCGTGGTCACTCTGGAGAGGCCGATCCCCGTCTTCATTGAGAAGTGCATCCGTTTCATCGAGACCACAGGTAAGAGTCTGTAGTGATGCTTAATGGCGTCTGGATCAAACAAACTATTGTTTTCTGTCATGAGCAGTAAGTGTTTTAAAAAAGGATTCCAAAGGATCCGATCTGTTGCTGTGTTTTCTATACGCGCCTCCTTTCATCCTTCCTTTTCCCTCCATTTATTCCTGATCTTAATCCTCCTCCCCGGTGGAGTTGTTGTGGAGCTCTTTCTTCACTGCTAAGATTCCACCGTTCTCCTTGATCGCATCGTTTTCCTCGTCTTAATTGTCTTCTTCCTCTGCGCGAGGTTTCTTTTGTGTCTCCCTTATTCTGTGTTTGATAAAACAACAGAATAGTTTTCTGTGTTTGCCTTAAAGGTGCAGTGCGTAGACTTTGTGCGTATCTCTTTGAATCAACAGAATATTGTATTAGCTGGTGTATAATTGGCCGTAAATGAACCCTTAGTATTTCCAGAAGGAGCTTCTGGTCTTCCGTGGAAACCTTCAGAAGAAACGTTTCGCAGTTAAGAACCAACGAGGAGATTTATTGTTTTGACAAAGAGAGGCTCACACTGACTACTACTGTCACAAGAAAAGACAATAGAGCATGAAACATCGTCGTCTAAGGAAACATGAGGACCAGACTCGTGAAACGCTTGACAGGTAAACTGGTGTGATCTGCAGAGTTCACCTGGGGGACTCAACTGGGCAGTTGAGGACGTTCATATGGCTGGCCACATTTCCATTTCCTGCGCGGTGGTGAGTCGCAATCCTCTCTGGGTCGGCTTGGAAGGGTTCAGGGGAAGGTAGGTCCTGCCTGAAACACGTCACCCTTCCCCACCAGTACCTATCCACTCCAGAACCGAGCATCTGTCTTATCACCTGTTGAGTTGAGTCCTCAGCTTAGACTGTCACTAGTTAACCTCTCACTGGTTTCACGGGTCTGGTCTTCTTCTTTACCTTCTTCGACAGCAAGATTTGAAGCTTTATTGCCTTTTATGGTACTAAGTAGTAAGTTAGATCCTTGTTTTTTAAATAAAAAATAAACTGATACTATAAAGAAGGAAGAAAATACAGAGAAGACAAGTAAATTGTTAAACACTATTATTAATGTGACGATCTAAGCATAAAAAAGCATTACAGCAAATGGCATCATCATTTGGCTCACACGTGCTCACACTGCTCTGGTGTCTGTCTTTTGCCTCTAAATGATCCATATTGTTCACATAAATCGATGCTCGCTGAAAAGTGAACGCTCCTCATGAAAGAGATAAATCAGAGTCAATAAAGGATCATTAAAATTCTCCTTTCAAAGCCGAATAAGAGCAACCCAGATGATCTCATTAACGAGCGCCAACATCGACCGGCAGGAAAATGAAGTGGAAATATCACACTTCTCTTTCACCCGCTTTTTTTGTGTTATCCAGATTAATGGAAGTGATTCTGCCGATTATGCAGAAAAAAAACTTTTTTGAGATCAGATCATTATTTAATAACTGGGACACACTTAGAAAAACACTCTCCCCTCCTCTTTGGTTGAATATCCTCTTTTCACCTTGCTACTCTGATGCCCAGATGCCAAACCCCCCCACCAGCCTGCGGCCCCCCTCCCTTGCCTTAGAACTGCCAGCTTGCTTCCCAGTCTGCCACCAGCTGTTACAATAATCCACAGGCGATTTTACGGCAGGGTCGAAGCATGTCCACAGATTCTGGCATACTGTTATCTACGCTTGGCTGGAGTCTCCCCCCAAACCTCAACACCAATAATTCTTATTACTATTTTATTGTAGGGATTGGCTGTTCAGTTGTGCGTTCTGTAAGTTTTAAACGATGCATTTATGCATGTTACTGGAATTCATCAAACATGACAGGTCAAATATTGGAGGTTAAAGTAGAGCCAAAGAAAGATTCCCCCACTTTATTTCTTACAGGAAACCCTTTTAGAGCAGTATTTAGAATATTACGACCGATAAAACGAGGTCTGAGATGTTTATTTTTCCACATAAAGGCCAGAAATGGAAATCTGTTTGATTTCCATTTAAATGAAGAATTCAATTTAAATGAATTCTTCATTTAAATTGATTTTAATGATAAAAAATACTAGAATCAGGTTGACGACGAAAGTTTTCTAACTATAAATTGAAAATAATAAAAATAATGAAGATATTCATTTTAATAAAGATGAAAATGGAAATAATGATGATAATAGATATGATGAGAATGATGAAAGATAATAATTATGCTGATTATGATAATAATATTGATGATGGAATAATGATAAAATGACTAATAATTATTATTTTGATTATAATAATGATGATGATGGAATAATGACAATAATAATAATTATTTTGATTATAATAATAATGATGATGATGGAATAATGATAATGACAATAATAATAATTATCTTGATTATAATAATAATGATTATGATGATGGAATAATGATAATGACAATAATAATAATTATGTTGATTATAATAATGATGATGATGGAATAATGACAATACTGATAATGGTGACAATAATAATAATTATGTTGATTATAAAAATAAGGATGATGATGGTAATCATGATTATAATGAAAATTATGCCAATAATAATAATGACAATAATATTGGAAATATAATGAATATAATAATTAGGTTGATTTAAATTAATAATGATAATGATGGTGATAGTGATGATTATAAGAATAATAATGATTATGATAATAATGATAATGATAATAAGGAAGGGATTAGCAACCACACATAATAATATTGTTTATTAATCAATACAACCAGTAATGACCGATTGAAAAATGTGAAATATTAAAATCATACTATTATAAAACAACAGCCAGATCTCAACTTTCAACGGCTGAGATCAGCTGCATCCAATCTTCTAGTGAAGAACCTCCAGAGTAAAACCTGGGCTCCCTCACGGGCTCATAAACCAGAAGCGTTTCTGATGGTGGGTCTGCTGCGAGCCCACGGTGATCCTTTTAAACCCATATGATAACAAATACAAGCAGGAAGAGGTAACCAGTGTGGAGACGTTTGATCTGGGCTCTCGTGAAGCAGAATGTTGGAATCGACTTGTAGTAAAATCTCACAATAGACAGAACTGTTAGATGTATAAGCAGGTGGTTTTTTTCCCAGAGAGAGATGAGTGGCCTCGCCGCGTGGATCTTCTTCGCATGATGAAGAGCTGTTTTTGTGACACTTGACGTGAGTCTTGAAATTAAAAATGAGGGTCAACATTTTGTTTTGTTTTTTTCTTTTTCGGTTGCGTGCTGCACTGCCAAAAATAATTCCACTGTAATCTCCGCCCTGATTAAAGACTCCGTGGATTACTGTGTCCTCACGAAAACATCCTCTGAGAAGGAGCGCCGGGGCAGAACTCTGGGTTCTCTGAGTGGCATCACTTCACCCTGGTGAGACGTTGAGTGGAAAAGTCACAGCAGCAAAAATCTAATCGTATCATTCTTATCACAATAGAGAGGGCGTGATTTATTATACTATGATACGTTACACAGGAGGGTTTATGGTTCCAGAGGCCCGTCTTTATTTGAAATGGATTCTGACATTTTGGTTTTCTGTGTCCGTTGATATTTCTCTGGGTTGATTGAAAGAGATGAAGATAGTCTAAAGTTTTAACTAAATGTTAAGGATTGAAACACAATTAAACTAAACTTAATCACTGTGTATGAGACATTGTGTGTAAAGTAAGAGTGTCAGACATTTAAAAAAAAGATATATATATATATATATATATATATATATATATTAATTGAGTTAATTACGCGGTTTGTAAAAAGTCGAAATTGAATTGCATGTATCGATATTTACGGTTGAAAGCATTTAAATGTTCAAATTCAAATATGATTCTTTTTTCAGTGATTGGATATTAATTTACCCTAAAGTGTTCTTATGCAAATCTGGACCCAATATAAAAAAAAATTATAATTAAATAGAAACTAAAACATATTAACTATGAGATTATTTTTGTGTCTCTTTCTGGGACTTTTTGTACTCAGACAATTGATTTTTAAAAGACTTCATTATAAGAAAAAGATGGATGGATGGATGGATGGTTGAGGAATGGATGGATGGTTGAGGAATGGATGGATTTTATGGTTGAGTGATAGATGGATGGATAGATGAAGGTAGATAGATGGATGGATAGATGGATAGAAGGTTGATGGATAGATTATGGATGGAAACAGAGGATAGATGGATAGACAACTCAACTTCACTGTTTCCTCTTCTCCTCCTCCTCCTCCTCCTCCTCTCGCCTTCTTCCGGTACTTCTTTGTCCTCCTCCAGTCGTTGTCAGAGTTGTCAGGTTTGATTCCTCTCATCTCAGGACTAACCCATATTTCTATTTATCCTCCCCTCCTATTGTCACTTCTCTCAATTCAATCCACTTTTTACTCTTGTGCTATCCTCCACCCAAACCCCCCACCTCCCCGCTCCTCCCTCCTCCCTCGTTTCTTTCTCTTCCCAGCATGCTTTGTGTGTGAGGGGCTATTTTATTTCTCACCATGTCTCTGTCTGATCGATATCACAAGGTAGGAAATTGGAAGAATGTTTTTGGCTCAGCTCTTTGCTGCGCGTCTTTTGCTCGCGGCTGCCTGCGTTGGTTGGTGAGACGTCTAGCCTCGCAGCAGATGAGAGCATTTTGTGTTTGTGCTAACGCTTGCAGCACAGCGCGGCACACCCACGTAGAGAATCACTGCTACTGGAAGGGGGAAACGAGTCACAATGTGCTATTTAGTTCTGATTGTGGTTGCTGTAATTCAGACTTAACTGATCCCGTATCGCTGTCCTCAATCTGTGGGTGTAATGGCACCCGCAGGAAATTACTGCGCCGTGCTGACACTGCATCTGTCACTATAGAATGAGCTGATACGTGCATGTGTGGCTGGTGGTGGACCGGAGGCGTTGACCCCGCTCTGCTCTTTCTCTGTGAAAAAAAATCGCAGGCAATTTAGACCAAAAATGCTACCTTCATTGTTATCTGAGTACATTTTATGATAAGCCTCTTAGAGTTTGAACATTGATATTATCTGTCCGTGTTACAGAAGAGTATGAATTTAACATCATTTTAAAGTCAAAATGATTTACTTTTAAGAAAAGTTGGGACAAAGACCGATTAGTGAGGGAGGGAGATCAAGATGGGAAGGGTGTGCAGCAGGTTAGGCTGATTTAGGACAGACGTGGAAATGTACTAACAAGTGTCGGGAGTGTGGGGCCAAGATGGAAGGAAAACTTTGAAGAGGTGATGAATTAAGAAAACGAGAGTGAGAGGAGGGTGAAGAAGGTGAGAATTGTAAATCAGAAAGTTCAAAATGTCATTAAGGATGAAATGTGAGCAGCTTTAAGTAGGATGAGGAAGGGGAAGGCGATTTGTCCTGATGACACACTAGAGGAGGTATGGAGGTGTCTTGGAAGGGGGGGCAGTGGAGTATTTAATGAGATTGTTAAACACCATCTTGGAGAGTGAGAGGATGCCGGAGGGATGTAGGAAAAGTGTACCGGTGCTGATTTTCATGACGAAGGTGGTGTGTAGAGCTGTAGGAACTACAGTGGTATAAATCTGATGAGTCACAATGAAGTTTGTTAGAGTGGTACAGGATATTGAGAGCAGTGTTACAGCGGTGGGGTGTGCTGCAGGACAGACGGACTGGTTCAAGATGGAGGTGGGACTGCACCAAGGATCTGCTCTGAGCCCCTGCTGTTTTGCTGTAATGATGGACAGGCGGACCGAGGTCAGGCAGGAGCCTCCATGGACTATGATGTTTGCAGATGACGTTGTGATCTGTCATGAGAACAGGGAGCAGGTTGGATAAAACCTTGAAAGGTGGAGGAATGCGCTGGAGGGAAGAGGAATGAAGGTCAGTCGCAGCGAGACAGAATACATGAGTGGGAATGAAAGGGAGGCAGGTGGAACGGTGAGGGTGCAAGGGAGTAGAGGTGGAGTAGGTGCAGGAGTGTAAGTACTTGGGTTCAAGTGTTCGGAGCAATGGGGAGTGTGGAAAAGAGGTGAAGATGTGATTACAGGCAGGGTGGAGAAGAGTGTCGGGGGTTATCTGTGACAGAAGAGTAGTTTTTTTCAAAGCCATATGAAGGGTGTAAAGGTAGATTCTGGGCTCTACTGCTACCGCCAATACACATCAATCGGCCACAACATTAGAACTAGCTCCTGGTAGCAGCAATAGAAATGTACAGCTGCAGTCTGGAGTCCAACCCACCTGGGATCTTCATATCTTCATAACCCTGAATGAGTAGTACTGGTGTCTCATCAGGTCTGGGATGGATCATGTGGGAGGTGGTTCTGGTAGCTGCTGTCAGTTTGCTGACTAAAACTTAAAATATCCTTCTGATATGATGGACCACAGCTGAATGGATCCTTTGTTACAGAACTCGCCTGTAATGATCTGCAGTTTCTACAGTTATCTCTCCTCATCTCAGCTCTCTCTCTCTCTCTCTCTCTCTCTCTCTCTCTCTCTCTCTCTCTCTCTCTCTCTCTCTCTCTCTCTCTCTCTCTCTCTCTCTCTCTCTCTCTCTCTCTCTCAGTATGGCGGCCACAGTGGCTTCTGTCCATGGGTGCTGGGGTGTTGAGTGTGTGTTAGCTGCGAGGGCATATCTGCCAGTGGTGGGAGACTCCATAGCGACGTAAAGGGCAGCGCGCAGTGACAACTTCACGGTGAACTATGAAATCAGCCTCCGGGCTGGTGAACCCGGAGAGAGCTGACGCAGGATCAGCCGGAGCTTCAGACAGTTTGTTGCTGCAGGAGTTTAGTCCTACTAACCGCTGGAGCGCTGCTCCGGTACGAGGTTTGCAGGCATTTGAGTGCTGCGGGAAAAATGTGAAATCACGTCTGACGGCGTCCTTTCAGAAATACTTAATTTGGGGGGGGGTTAGTTGCTACAGTCGCTCCTTAAAAAGCTGTTATAGTGGACAAGAGAGAACAAATAAAAATGTGGGGAAACAATATATAAGAAAGTGTTATTATGTTATAAGAAGTATAAGATCAATATTATAATGTGTTTGCGTGATAAGATAGCAGTGAAATTTAGTGAATGTTGTTTTTTTTCTGTCTGATTATGCACGGTTATATCGGTTTATAATAGTTTGAAATGGGTTCTAACGGAACCAAAGAAGACAGTTGAGGGATGGTTCTCGCCACAGGAAGTGCTGGGTTTTCATTGAGCCCAGGAGGCACCGGTTCTTTGTTTGGTCCCAAAGGAAGAGGATGCTTTTGCGTGTTCTAAAGCTCAACTCGCCAAGCTGCCGTTGATCTTTGATGCCTCCAAATTTCCAAAACACTATTTCTTTTTTTATTATCAAAATGTGTTAAATTCTGGTTCCCCGTACAAATTGTTGGGTTATAATTTGCTGTTTTGTTCCTGGCTTCTAATGGGTCTTTTTTTCTGTTTTTTTTCCATCCTCCTGTAACCTCCATTCTTCAAGACACTTCTTATCCCTCCTTATCTTCCTCACTCTCTCCTTCATCAGTCCAACCCTCACTCCTATGTGTCCACACACTCCCACTATCTTCCTCATACTTGGGTGCTTCTCCTATGTTCCTCGCTATCTCTTATTTTTCTCTCCCCACACCTCCTCCTCTGCTCCCATCCCCTCGCGCTATCTCCTCCCATCCCTTTTTTTTCTCTCTTTCTCCCGTGTCTGGCCTGAAAGGCTTTTGTGGATAATTGATTGGTAGAAGGAGGAGATCGATGCCGTATGCTGTGACTGAGGGCTCTCTCATTTCCTCCCTGTCTCTTGCTATCTCGCCTTCTTTTTTTCTGCCACTCCCTATCTTCCTCTCTCTCCCTCCGTTCTCTCTGAATTGATCGTCGTCTCGCTGTATTGCCGCGTAAGTGTGGATGAACAGACACTTTCACAAGGGTGGGAGGTGGAAGCTCGGCTCATATAAATTGGAAATTCACTTAATGAAGGAAAATGAAGTGAGTTTGTCTCACGCCAGCTGTCCGTGTCTGTTACCGTGGTGACTTGAGTCGGTCGTGTTTCCTGTATCTCAGCTCGTCAATGCATTGCTGAAAGCAAGATTAAAAAAGGGATATTAGGCTTTTTAACTGTGAAATGCCAAAACTTTGGTTCAGCGCTCTGCTAAGATACATGAAGAACTGATCTGAAGAACTCTCTGATGCTGAGGTTAAAATTGAAGGCTGACAACTGTGAGACTTCCTTTTACCCCGATTAGCCATAACATTACAACCACTGGCACTGATTAGACCTGCCCATGAAAAGAAGGGATGCCAGCTCATTAAAACGGTTGCTGGAGTGTCCGAAGCACATCAAAGCCTGGATGGCCCTAAACGTTTTAAATAATAATAAATATTAACGAAAGCAAAACCAAAGGTCCAGGTATTTGGAACCTGTGGTGCCAGTGAGGCATCTGTTAATGGATCTTGGTTCCCTGCAACCATTTCTAAAACCCACGGTTTACAACCTTGGCGTCAAATTTGACATTAACCCTGTGGCTAAATCCAGTTTTTACCAGTTTGATGATTTTGAAAAACTTTGAGCAGGCAAATTACTTAAACAACCTCGTACAAACTTATATGTCAAGATCACGGAGGTCTCTCTCATCGCCCCGAAGAAAAAGCTGAGGTTCAGGGGCCACTGAACATTTTCTGTTGCAGCCCCCAAACCGTGGAACGAGTTGCCCTCCTTGTTAGGTCGGCCTCCACACCGCCTGTTTTTAAATCCCAACTCAGAACTTATTTTTATTCCCTGACTTTTAACACAGATTTAGAATTTTACATTTGTTTTCTTTGTGTTTTCATGCTGTGACGATTATGTTTATTGACTGAACAGCACTTTGGTGAACTCTGTTGTTTACTTCAATGAAATTAAATGTTCTTATAAACAATGGAGAATTGATTAGGTAATTAGTGAAACAGCCCAATGAAGTTGTTGCTTTCATAAAGCATACTGTTTAGCTCACCAGATTGGAACTGCATGTTTGAGAAGGTTTAATGAAGGACCAACATGGAGAGACAGGAGAATTCTGGGAAAAAGTCCCAGAGCGAGCCTCTAAACATCTGTTTGAGCTGTAAGCTGTTGTGTACGGACATGTGAGCACATGGAAATAGCTGCTTTGACTCTCTGAGGGAAAAAAAAACGCCTGACTCTATTTTAGGAGTTTATATACACCAGTCAGCCAAAACATTACAACTGCTGACTGCTGAACAGATTTGAATCGATAATCCCGTAATGATGTCAGCAAAAATACACTTCTAACAGGACGGAGATTGTGGCTAAGCACTAACGACAAACTACAACTCCAATAGTCCCCAGCGACACAGGTACACTTTACCTACAAGGCCACCCTCTAAGAGGGCCGGGGCTGTTGTAACGGCGAGTGAGAACACTCTCTGGCTCCGCTGCAGCTCATGTTATGAATTAAAATGCTGCAGAATCGTAGTTACTTCAGCAATGAGGTCGCCCCCTAAATAAAGTTGTTGTCTTTAATATGAAATAAAAGTTTCTACTTATATACGTCTGAATTCAGATCATTTTTACAATTAATCGCCAAGCAGGTGGTTTTAATGTTATGGTTGGTCGGTGTATTTATATCTGTATATCCTGAAACCGTGTCCAAATGTTTCGGTGAATATCCGGCTAAGATTTAACCTGGATGTGAGATGGAAAGGGACGTCTGCAGTTCCTCAAGCCGTTTTAAAGTTTTTGGCAAGATGGCGTGGGCATGTCACAGCGCCCCCGTGGGCTCGCTGCAGGCCTGCAGGAGTGCTTTGTGGGTTTAATAAATACTGTTAATAGTCTGTTTAAATGGAACCTGACAAGGGAGAGGCCATTAAAGCTGCCTGCAGTGCCTCTACTTTATTTTTTTTCAGCACTTGAAAGTGGAACTATCGCCCACATGTGTTCAATCAAAGGGTCCTTGAAGACGATCGACCGGCTGCTGTAAATAACTGCTGCAAATGAAACACATGACATTAACACTGAGCTAATAACATTCCCTCTTTCTCTCTCCCCACCAGGGTTGAGCACGGAGGGCATCTACCGGGTCAGCGGCAACAAGGCGGAGATGGAGAGCATGCAGCGGCAGTTTGACCAAGGTGCGTGGCGTCGTCTTTCAGCAGCGGCGACACAAATCACAACAGATCCATAAACTACAACATTAATGATTTCTGCATACATGAACACTTCATGACCGTTTTTTGCTGCATCATATTATGGTCTTAAATAGGAAAAAAAAATTAATAATTTCAAAATGATGAACTAAATATTAAGAATAACATCTACAATGTTTGCTTATTTCAAATATATACTGCACATATGTTAAAGACTTAATAGATACGACCGAATAAGGTCATTTAGGGGAGGTGTGGTATTTCATTGTTTTCCTTTAAAGATGTTCACATGTTTATGGGAGAAATTAAGTGTAATTTTAACTTGGTTATTGGGCACATATCGGAGAAACAATCTTCACATTCAACTACTTCAAAGTCAGACATGCAGTCATTTTCAACTACTTTACATGGAACACATTAAGTGAATTTTTGCGTAATTAGCAGGCTTTCATCAATAAAACAACCAGAATACCGGCAACGCTGGCCTTTCGTTTTAGGTCCAATGTTGGTAATTATCTGAAAGGAATATTGAGTCCCATCAAGAAAAAGGCTCTCCTTCTTGTTAGAAGTTTGATGCTCATGACTATTATCAGAACCAGTATGCTTGTCAATCAAATGTCGGGTCATTCTGTCACCTGTTGAGGCCCGTTATGTTCTTTATCCTGTTAATGTGACGGGTTGGTTTACCTTTGAGTCTGTTCTACTACATTCGGACCAGAACACTGCCTGCCTGGCCTCTAATGTGGCGCTGTGATTTGCAGAACGCCATGTGTTGCGCAGCTAGAAACGCGCTCCCTCGTGTGGCTGACAGGTGTACTGCGTGCGGATGGACGTAAATCTACAATAATAGTAAAATAAAGTCAGAACAATTTAATTTCGTGAAACAAAATCTCCCGCAAACCCACCTGTGGGTCACATCCCACATGTACACGTAGCTTGAGCGGAACATTTACGTGTTTGTATGAGTACGTCCGCCTCTATCTATGATAAACACGCACTCCTTTGTTTGACTAGTGACTTTTATTCTACCGAGGGAATCGGCCTCGGCTCCCTTCCTGCTGCAGCGCTGCCTCCTAAATCTTCCACCCTCTCCTGGGGATGCGGCTGCGTGTGTGTGTATGTGTGTGTGTGTGTGTGTGTGTGTGTGTGTGTGTCTGTGTCTATCTGGTGCGGGCAGATAATTACCTCCTCCTTGCTTTGGTTAATGAAGCATGTCACTGCCAAGATAGATAGCAGGGTAAGATGGCCCATGCCCGCCCGTCCGCACGTGTGTGCGTGGGCGTCCACGCCTGGTCCGGGTTATAACCCAACGCTGGTAATCGGAGTTGAAGATTCCGCGTTGAAGCTATAGAAGGGACAGGACAATTCTACAGCATAGGTGTCCCATAGACGTTTGGAACTTTTAATGAGGTCCCCGAAGATTCCGATAACTCATTACAGGAAAGGAGCGGCGTCACAACCACAGCAAGCTGGAAACTCTCTCAGAATGTCCTCAGGTCGTTGGAGAACCTGTTAATCGTATCTGCGTTACTTTATTGTTGCCCCGCTTCCTTCCGTGCCTACTAACTGTGTGAAATAAAAAGTTATCAGAAAATAGCTTTTTTAATTAAGTCTCTTGCTCACACGCACGTTTTCTCTCCAGGGCATTAGGCGCCACTCCGCTGGGTTTGCTGTCTGGTTCTCTGAGCCGTCTCTCCGCTCAAATGTACTTTTTAATTGTCAGTTTTAGTCTCCTTTTTTTTTCTTTTCTGCTCCTGCCAACTGGGTATATAGGGAAACCTTTGTCCCACCGTCACATTTCTGTATTTATTCGTACATGATGGGGAATAGTTTATTCACATATGCCCGAAAAATACTGCACAGAATTCACTAAAGTTTCACATAGTGGAAATGTAAGCATCCCATAATTGGTTTCTTCAAGTTAGCTTATCAGTTAGCTTATCAGTTATCAGTTAGCTTAACTTTCTAAGTCTTAATTGAACTTGATCACATTCACTCTGCTGGATCACATTCACTCATGATGGAGGTTATCGTCCGTCCACATCAGCACAAACTCAACTCGTCCCCGACAGCAGCGGCATATCGCCGAAAAGCCCCCAATCATTGTACAGGCGATCCCCCTGATAGAACTCCTCAAATTAAATGTGACTCATTCATAATATGTCCCAAAGTTCAGATGACTATAAATACAGTTAACTAGTTTTTCTGAGCGCAGCAATAAAACAAGACAGATTTCCTGGTGTCCATTCATATGAGCTAAAGTTCAACACAATTAGACTTATGTTTGGGAATTTACGGACTTTGTGGTGAACAGCGTTTCCCACAAATATCTCCCCCTGATGATTAAAATATGAATAATACAATTATACAATACAAGATAGGTCTCCTTGTGTGGATTAATATGAGCCGATTTGGACATCAAAGGACATATGGTTTGGAACTAACGATCAAAAAAGCCCCCCCTAGTGAGTGAAATATAAGATTTGACAAATACAAGTTAGATCTCCTCTAGGCGGCCCTCGTATGAAGTCAATTTGGACTAAATTGGACCAACGCTTAGGAAGCTGTGTTTGAAAACAAGTGTTATTAGTTAGTTATAGAACAGCAAAAGTTTGAGCTTCCAAGGTTGGAGTGGGGTCGATCCAGCATGAGGTGAAATGACATAAATCCGCCAAAATAAAGTTAAAGCACTCAGCTTTTCTGTCCTGGGGGGTTTTTGGGCCCATTAAGTCAACAATCTGGATTTGGTTGTTGGAAATCGAAGTTGAGAAGGTAGAAATAGTCTAAATGATTCATTACAGAAATGCCCTGTTGAGTACAATATATTTTAATAGTATATGTTGAAAATATGCAGGACATTAAAGAATTAATGTTGTTGGTTTTCTTTTAAACAGTTTAGTCCATCAACCATTAGGTCGGAATTTGACACTCTCACTCTGACAATAAATTTAATCGGGAAATCCGCCGAGGTGTCAGCCAACACTCGTTCCTTGGATACTTTTCCAGATTTTATTTTTCATGTAAATGTAGGATGTATGTTTTATCTGTGTTTTATACTTAATATTTTCCTTTATCTCCATTGTTTTTCCCCCAGACCATACCCTGGATCTGGTGGAGAAGGACTTCACCATGAACACAGTGGCCGGAGCCATGAAGGCCTTTTTCTCGGAGCTCCCTGAGCCTCTGGTGCCCTACAGCATGCAGGGGGATCTGGTGGAGGCCTTCAGTAAGTCCTCGGGGTCAGGTGTGAGGGGGAAACTGAGGTGTTTTGGTTAAATCCCTCCTTTTTTTCCCCCTTCCCTTTTAACTTTTCTTTAAACTAACAAACAAATCTGGCCTCCTGTGTGAGAAGCAGAGCGGCGGAGTTTAAGGGACCGGAGAAGAGATTATTTAACGGCTTCAAGCAGGAGGATTTGGGGATGATTGCGCGTGACAGAGGGATGCACAGGCGCTGTGGATAACAGGATCTGGATGAAGTCATGAGAAAACAGTAATACGTTGGATAAATAAGGGGGCTCCTGCGTCTCCACAGCCCACCTCCCGCTCTGTGTCCCCTGTGACCTGTTTGAATGGAGATTTAAGGCCAAGCCTAGTCTAGCGTGGCGCCGGGGAAATTTACCAGCGAGCAGTGAGGCTGCTGCCGCTCGGCGAGCTCTGCATGTGTGCCTTTTTTTAAACAGCCCCGGCGAGACCCCTCAGCCGTGACAGAGACCCGATGAAGCCCCTTCTCTCTGTGCCACAGTAAAAGGAAAAAAAGCGTGGCCTTTTGAGAGCCTGAGGGTTTTTTCTTATTTATTTATTTATTTTCTTTACTGCATTCTAAAATGATGCTTCATTTAGTGAGTACAGTTATGTCCAATGAACGAAACACAATTATGTAATCCCAAAACATTTTAGCATTATGGTAATGCAATTAAACTTCCATGTTTTATTGTGAAATATGGAACTATTAGTTCTCTCAGCCAAAAAACTCACATTAAGCAAAAAAAAATCTTTGTTTCATTTTCTAAATACAGTTATGTTGAATTTACTCAACACAATTATATAAATCCAGAACCTTTTTACTTCATAGTGTTAGAATTAATCCATGTTTTAATGTGAAATATGGAACCATTTGTTCTTTCAGCAAAGAAAAAAAATTCATGTGAGGCAATAATATGCTTTTTTCATTTACTCAACACAATTATGTAAATCTAGAATCTTTTAATGTCAAATATGCAACTATTAAGTAATTTTCAACAAAAAAGTCATGTGATGCAAACATCCACATTATCCTGAGATAAATTATGCTGAATGTACTAAACGTAGTTATGTTGGAATAACTAAACACAATTACATCAAACCAAAATCATTTAATATTGCATAACCGTAATTAAAGTCCCTTATTCTAATTGTTAAAAAGGAAACTATTTACTTTTAGTCAACGTAAAAAGAAGTAATGTAATAAAAAAAAGCACATCCACGTTTCATCTCCAAGAGTCTGAGAGGCGGAGAAAAAGGGTTTTTGGTCCGTTTTGTCGTAAAGACGTTATGTTACATCGGCTGCAGGACGTTAGTTTGACTTTTGAAGGCTGATGGTTGACAACAGGAGGAACTGCGGCCGTGTGAAGTCACCATTCCTCGCTTGTGTTTTTGATCCACGCTGACCTCATCGGAGGAACTCAGACTCTCTGATTGCAAATCACATTAGCGATGTGGAGGAGAACATCTGCTGTTCTCACTGCGGCTCACAGCCTCGCTCACTTTCACACAGGATGGACTCTGTTAGCCCTGACGTCAGCTCTCTGACTCACTCCTCGCTGCCATCAGGCCCAACACGCCCTGTGTGTGTGTGTGTGTGTGTGTGTGTGCGTGTGTGTGTGTGTATGTGTGTGTGTGTGTGTGTGTGTGTGTTTGTGTGTTTGTTTCTGTGTGTGTGAGGTTTTGGTGTGCTTTTATGTCTGTCAGTGTGTGTGTGTGTGTGTGTGTGTGTCTCTGTGTGTGTGTGTGTGGGTGTTTGTGTGTGTGCGTGCGTGTCTATGTGTGTTTGTTTCTGTGTGTGTGAGGTTTTGGTGTGCTTTTATGTCTGTCAGTGTGTGTGTGTGTGTCTGTATGTGTGTGTCTATGTGTGTGTGTGCCTGTGTGTGTGTATCTGGGTGTCTGTGTGTGTCCATGTGTATGCGAGTGAGTGTGTTTGTGATTACGTCGGTGTGAGTGTATGCGTGTCTCAGTGTCTTTCTCTGCGTATGTGTGTGTGAGTGTGTGTGTAATCTGAGGACACTGCATGTTCCTCCTAGAATACGTGAGGTCTTTGTCTGGACGTCTTTTTTTTTTCCCAGATAGTTGTTGTAATGTTCACTCTTCTTTTCATTCCCTGGCTTACACAGCCCATCTATCCTCGTCTGTCTGCACCTTCACCCCCCGACATCTCCGCCTCACGTCCCCGCTAATCTTTCTCTCCACACTGGAAAAAAAATCCCCCTTCAAAAACAAGTTTAAAAAAATGAATACAATGTGTTTTTGGTTTGTATCATGTAAAACATGTGCCAGTAGAACAAGTGAAAATTCACTGGGTGAGATTTTTTGAAATAAGATTTAGACATTGGAGATCCTGAATTTTGCTGGGATTCATCATTTTGAAGAATATTTTTGGTAACATTAGGAAGCGGTGTGTCTCAAAACGAGCTGGTAATGCTGAAAATGTTAGAATTCTTTTCCTCAAAAGTAGCTTTTTCATTTGTACCGTACATGTGGAACTCTTACATCCAGTTGCATTTATCTTAACCTAACTTGTATAATAGTGACACTGTTCCAGATTTAAGACCATCGTGTACTTGGAATAAGATTAGAAAATGACATTTAAGCATTTTAAGATAAAATATGTCTTTTAAATAAGCTTAAAATACTCAGGTTGAGCATTTCAGATATTTCAAGATCCCTTGACTAAAGATATGCATTGGCTCGAATATACTTATCTTACTTAAATGTTACTTTTTGATTGTGTCTCACATTGAGTGCGATGAAATATTTTCACTAGAAAATAGACAAATATACCTCAGATAAGATTGAGAGTTTTTTGCAGTGCAGCCGACTTCCTCCTTCCTCTCAGCTCTCCTCTTTCTCTCTGCCAACACTCAGAGATCAACGATAGGGAGCAGCGCTTCCAGACGATGAAGGACATTCTGCGCCGTTTCCCCAAGGAGAACTATGAGGTCTTCAAATACGTCATCAGCCATCTGAACAAGTGAGTGCGCGCCTGTCATTCTGAGAACACCGCAGGTCGCCCAGTCATTTGACCTCGCGGTGACATCATCCAAAAAAAAAAAGAAAAAGTACACCGACAGAACTTAGCTTGAGTCATGATGTGATCCGACACGGGGGTTAATTAATCTCTGTGTAAGTGGGATTGATAATGGATGCTTCATTTTAACCATGTATTAATACTCCTGTCAGTTCAGGTTTAAAAGGAGGTCCATCAGTTCAGACAATAAGAAAAAGTAATAATGATTATGGACTCGTTCCTGGGTGCCACTAAGAGCAAACGGGAGTGTGAGGTTTTTTCTCACCACATTCCAACCAGCCTTTCGTCTTCATCGCCGCTCCAACCCAGCACCAGTGACATCACTGGCTCTAGTCGCCGCCATGTTTGTGGTCACTTTGTCGTCCCGTTCTTCAGGCCGGGAGCCATTTGAAGAAAATTCGGAAAATTTTATTAGGACAATTGAAATTTGGTGGAAAAAACCACATCATGTTAAAATGGAGATTTAAGCGTGTCTTCATAACAGTCATAGTAAATTATATTTACTCTTTGACCCCATTAGAATTGAACAGCTTAAAAACAGTCCATTATTGGGCTTTTACCTAGTTTTTGCATTTTCTTTTACCGTGCACAATGCTACATTTAATAAAAACATTGTTATGTCACACCCCTAGTGGACATAAGTGGTACTTTGCCGCCAAAATCCCTCTCTGGGAAAGAAAATCCCACTTTCGTCACATTTTGAGTTAATTCTCAATCCAACTGGTCCGACTAGAGAGTCGTTCTGCTTCTAACCTACAAACACTGTGTAGAATAATATGAAATTTGTGGTATTTGTCTCAAATTGGATGCAGAAGTTATCAAAGACATCTGAGCAGATTCATTGTTTTTCGTAAATAACTTCACATTTAGTATTAGGAGTTCAAGCGAGGGGATTGTTTGTACAACTCAGGGGTTTGGGGGCTTTTCATTGATGCATCCTTGCAGGCAAGAACGACATCGAAGTCCAAATTACGTATCAGAACCTGAATCAGAAAACGGATTATAAACAAAGAAAATCAGACTTGCAAGGAATTTGACCTTTTCTCTTGGTACAAAGAGAATAAAAAAATAAAATAGACATTACTAAGAATATAGAACATGTAACAGAAGAAGGTAGAGTTGGATTATTGTATATATATATATATATATATATATATATATACTCACAAAAATAAATAAATACATTTACACATATACAGACAAACCCATATATATACACACACATACATCCACACACACACGCATAAATAAGCACACATGTATAAACACACATGTACACACAAACGTACATACACATACACACAAATGCAGTAGAGCAGATCAGGCAAAAGAGAGAGAAATTAATTACTTGGCAGACCAGAGAAAAAAGCTCCTCCCACCCTTGAATCGATTCGTCTGTCTGTTCAGCAAAAGATCCTCTTGCTATTTAATTAGCCTTTTTTTTTTGTTGTTGCCTTATTGTGATTAAAAAACCATTAGAGGACCATATTGGTGCGAGTGATTAGAGGATGAAGAGGCTGTTATCAGGTTTTGATCAGCAATAAATCATCTCCTGAGAGTTTCTGTCAAATATGAATTAGTTCTTTGTGGCCCTTTAATTAACGTTTTGTTTCTTATTTTGTTTCCAGGGTGAGTCAGAACAACAAGCTGAACCTCATGACCAGTGAGAACTTGTCCATCTGTTTCTGGCCCACTCTGATGAGGCCTGACTTCACCACCATGGACGCGCTGACGGCCACCCGCACCTACCAGACAATCATCGAGAGCTTCATCCACCAGTGTGCTTACTTCTTCTACAATCAGCCACTCGCCGACGGCCTGCCAGGCTCCCCCAACTCCACGCTGTCCTCGGGGGGAGGAACCTCAGCCTACTCCTGCATGGCGGGAGGCTACTCATCCTCGCCAACTCCGTCCCCGACCCCCTACGTCCTCCCTGCTATCCCTCCTGTCATCCCACACTACGGCCCTCCGCTCCACCATCACCACCATCACCATCACCACCATCAGCACCATCAGCATCAGCATCAGTCCCCGCCCCACTCCCCACCCGCCACCACCCAGTCAGCCATCCCAGCCCTGATGCCGCCCTCCCTGCATCCCCATCACCCCCCTACGGAACAACACACGCTGTGAACCAGGAATCAAGGGAACGAGGGGCGGATTACACGTTTGGGAGGTTTAAGGGTTTAGGGTAAGAGGTTGGGAAATTTTGGGAAGAGGTAGTAGATAAATTGAGATCAGGAAGTAGTGAGAAAAGTTGGGAGAGGTTTAGATGCAGTATGTACAGGAAGACACGTTTGGGAGAAGAGGGGGCTTTTAAGCTCCAGTTGCTTTTAGAAAAAATTAACACACACACACACACACACAGCAGAAGAGGGGAACACCGAAGAGCCTCTGAACTCAGTCTCACGTCATCTAGACCCGCCCTCCTCCATCTCTTCCTCCTCCTCCTCCTTGCCTTACTAAGGACCTACACACAAACACACTAATCCAGAGCAAGATGTTGCCAGTAACTGTTAAAAGGGACTCAGGGAGGGACTCAGAAGTGAAGTTTAGGCGGGAATGTGAACTTTATGTTGGGACCGTTTCAGCACAAGCACACACACACACACACAAACACACACTTTGACACGACACCTAGCGGCCAGTGTGCCTCCTCGATCCCGTAGCCTCTTAACTGCGCTGGTTCCTTTGGTGGCCGGCGCACACTTTTTCTGCAAAGCGAGTCACCTGCTCTACCTGGATGGAGGTTGCGGCTGGGACCGAGTTCTGAACACGTGTTTGTTTATGTCACGGATGTGCAGCAGACTCAAACAAGAACCATGTGTTACCACTCACCAAACCGGATGCTCAGCCCTCTCCCACTCTCCTATCTATCGACTCATCACACACACGGATGCAGACAAATTCACTTTCAGGCGAGGCAGAACGCCAAGCACAGAGAGAAAAAGAAAATCATCTCAGCCGACCGGATCTGCTGGGCAGCAAATTTGGAGCAAAGGATCATGGGGGCTCTCACACCCACACACTTCTGGGGACAACCCCTCTCTCTCCTCTTTGTAAACACATGAAGAAAACAACTCGCTGAGTTTCTGTTGCAATCGGCTCCATTCACATTCCCACTGTTTGAAGGTGTTTTTTTTTATTATGTTCTAGTCTTGACAAAAATGTTTGGAAACTCACAGGAACCCGGGCCCGTCACTTGAAGAGCGGCTTTGTGTAAGAGCGTCTGCCTGCCTGTCTGTCTGCCTGTCTGTCTGTGTGCCGTTTTGTTCCCTGCACTAGGCAGATAGTGGGAATAATTCCAGGCTTGGACTTTCACCTGTCTTGTTGCATCTTTCACGCCGTGCTGGTTTTTGCAAAAGAGTCCGAGATGCAATTTTTTTTTTTCTCCCAGGAAGTAAGAACTTTGTTTAAAAAAAAAAGAAGAAAAAAAACACTTGTGAGCACTTTGAAGGCACATTTTAAAATGTCAGTCCACCCTGCTCTACCTCTGCGGGAGCACGCGCCTGACATCTAGAGGAAGGAATGGGTAGTGCAACATAGCCTTGCCTCCACTACTGCATGGGCGTAGCACCATTTCCCTGCTTGTAGCGTCAGATTCTCACAGGTGCAATCGTTGCTGTTAAATGTGTGCCATATAAGTTTGACCGTCACGGAGTTTAAAGAGCGCAAATAAAAGAGCCGCGGTTTTAAATCTGCCGCAGACCATTTGAGATTATACAGATGAATTGCTCCCTATTGGCAAAGCATGAAGCGTCACTGCAGCTGATAAGACATGCAGTTTGTTCATTTCCAATTTGCAGATTGCACTGAGACGGCATGTTTGGAACAGGAAGTGAAATGGGATGGGGTTTTTTTTTTTTTTTTTTGGTAATTAGAAATAAGGTGTGACCACTGCTCCCCGCCTGAAGATGCTGCATTATGCCTCTGGAAAGGAGACAGAACCTGCCCCCACTGTGGACTTTCCTATAGTGTAACCACTACAGCGGACTCCCCCTGCTGTCGCGGCTCTGCCAGCGCAGCCCACATTCACCCCCATGTCCAGGAGAGGCAGCAGGCGGAACAGACAGTCCATTCATCCTCCTGCATGATCGAGAGGAGCATCACAGGATTCCTGGGCCTTGCCTGCTGTTACCATAGATCCCGGCGCGGGATGGGAGAACTGCTGAATCCTGATCGAAGCAGCATTAATGAGAGCGCGAGCGCGCACTAGTTTGTTGAGAACACCACAAAGAGTGTGCAAATGTGAACTTGTGTGCGTGTTGATGCTCACCGCTGATTCTGTTTGACACTGAATTGCTTCTCTGCATGTCCCCCCTTCCAAAACAACATTTTAACCAATCACTGAACTCTTCAAGGAGCATTTATTAGTCGACACTACTCTTTTTTCTTTTTTTTTTACCTTGTGTGTGGGTGCTTGTGGGTGTGTTTGTGCGGGTGTGTGTATGGGTGGGTGGGTTTGAGCTAAAGTGATAGCAAGCTGTGCTTGGCAGGCGGCCAGACACCAGTGTGATCCGAAGGAACGTGAAAGAGAGGAATGCAGTTGTCTTTGCGGTGGTTGCCACGCCGTGTAACCCTGTTAGCTGCTCCAGATTACACCCACTGATCCTCAGAGGAAGTGTGATGGGAGAGGAAGGGAGCGCAGACAGCCGAGGGGTGAATGGGATCATTATTTGGCAGGCGGAGGGAGGAAACGAGGGATGAGCGCTGGTCCGTCGGTGCGAATGCAGGCCGGCGGAGTTCCCTGTGTAAATCTATTTGTTAATAGTGAAGCGACTGTGAGGCTGCCAAAGACTGGAAAAAGGGCCAGGAGAGAGACGGGAAGCAAAGCGACAGTTTAGAAGAACAATTGAATTAAAATGTGACTTTTGGTGGAGCGATAATAAGTGGCTGCATTGCTTTTCTTTTTTCTTTACTTTTTTTTTTTTTTTTTAATTTTCACATATTTCAACAATGGTGACAAATGTTAAGTTAAAATGAGAAACAAGCAAAACTATATTCAAATGGTTGTTTATTGGTATGTTACGAGGGGGTTTACCCCTTTAGTCAGTGGTGATAGAGAATAAAAAAAACATTTTTATGTTTTATTTTAATAATTAAGAAAAAACAAAGTTTTTTTTTTTTTTTTTTTTAAAGAAAACAGTTTATTTGTGAACAATTAAAGAGACCAGCCCATTATAGTGCATGATTTCTTCCCGAATGCGGAAGAGGGCTCTACCACTCTCACTATTTAAGAAATGGTTTTAAAAAAAATAAAAAAATATGAAGAAATAACACAGCGGGGGGGGAAAGAAAATAATACAAAACATAAGTACTGTAAAGTGAAATGATAACATCAAAGAAAAAAAACCTGTCATATTTGCTGAGTATGGAGATTTGTCTCAATGCGAATGGTGTATACAGCAAGGCCTTATGTGATCTGTATCATAGTTAATAAATCAAATATTGTAAAACGTCTGCCTCTTGTTTCTTTCACACAGGAATAAACCATCGACAGGTGTGGAGATCCTCGTTTACTTTCAGGAGGAAACTGTTATACCTTTTCCTGTCAGGCATCACATCCACATCTCCAAAGCCCGTTTTTAAGATCATTGGTGTAACAGTGAAGAGGGCCAACATGGAGTGATTATGAGATATCGTGCCACTTAATAGAACATTTTATAAAAACTGATAAAAACATTTTCTTTCTAATTAGTTTTATGTCTCTTTATAAGATAAAACTCTACAAATCCAAACGGAATTTCCTGCTTTCCTCTTGAGATTGCGCCAAAGTGCTGCCACAAAAACTACAACTGATAAAAGAAAATATCGTCATAATAATGAGCTTACCGCAATCGCATATGACCGCGAATGTAATCTATTACTCAATATATTAAATAATATAATATGAAAAATAAGCAGGTAAATATAGGAAAAGAAGTGAAAATGCCTAAGGTGACTTTGAGGGACTGAGCTGGTAAAAAGGGTTCATTTCACCCAAATTTATGTATGATTCTGGTTCCATAAAAGAGATCATATAAACAACATAATTCAGGATTTCACAAACAATTACGTTTAGCAAAGTAATTAGCACAATGGAACTTACACTAAATGCAGGGGTATTTAAAGGAGCTGATCAAACCAAATGCATACAGGGGTGGGATAAAATAAAACACTAATTAACCACCCAACAAACACGATTTTAAATTCTTAGTATAATCATTATACAAGTCAAATCCAAATGTCTCTAAATAACATATGCAAACCAAACAAAAGACACAAGATAACAAAATTAAAGAAATCCAACCCCCCTCCGAGCTCTGAGCCTGATGGTACGGTCCGAATCTTACTTCCTGTACAAAAGTCTAAAAGAAGCTAATTTAACATAATTTTAATCTACAAAAGGTAACTAAATATATGTTTCACAAATAGAAATAAAATATAACACCATGTTAAATCGATTGATTTACACTTAATTTATGTGTTTTTGTGAAATATGTTTCTTATAAATATGTCCAAACTTAAGTAAAAAGTGCTGGATGAGGTTACCAACGTCTGCCGTTGTGATGAAGATCATCACAGTGATGAAGAGCATCTCTGGCCGGCTACCCCCGGGGCCAGAATGTAAGTTCTGCTACTGGTTCTGAGGTATCTTTGTGTCTGTTTTGTTATTTCGTGTCTCCACTCTTTAAATTTGTGATGATTTCCACAAGAAAACGCTGAGTCACTTCCTGGCCAAGGAGTTCCCTGAGACGTCATGCCCTCCTTAAGACATAAAACACTTTTTTAAATCATTGTAGGCACTCCAACAAAATTAAGTTTGGTCAATCTCTCCACAGCAAAGGAGCACCAATTGTACTATTTACTAAATACAACAGTAATAAATAAACCAGTAGGTACGTCCAATTACATCCCCTCATTAGCAGGGTTGGTCTTTTTCAAGAGGGTTCTGGGTTCAAATCCATCTCTGGGTCCTTCCTGTTTGGAGTTTGCATGTTCTCACGGTTCGCCTAGGTTTCCTCTGGGTCCTCCAGCTTCCTGTGAGCATGAATGGTTGTCTCCATCGGCTGTGTGGAGATGAACTGGTGACTCGTCCAGGGTGAACTCTGCCTCTCGCCCAGTGTCAGTCAGGATGAGCTCCAAACTCTAAAAAGGCTTTTTTCCCTTAGGGAAAAAAAAGCTAATATCTAAGAATATTAAAGTTCAAGTATAATTTTATGTTGCAAGTGTATTAATATTAATGCAATAACTGTATACTTTCAAGTGTACTAATATTACACTTAGCCCATTATTGAATGACAAGAATAATACTTGTATTTATTTATTTATATTACATTTTAACACACAACTAGTTTACATGCATGTTTTGTTGCAATACTCTCACACTATACTTTAATTAAGTACATCTCAATCAAAATAATAAGTTCAAGTTTAATCCAAATATACTTTTATGTATGTACTTGTCAGTATAAGTGTGTTAAGTAGATCTCTGGTAAGTACATAACATGTATTCTCTCTTATTCTTAAGTTTAAATGAAGTGTGCTAATAGCAAAAAATTGTTTTTGTAATCAATCAATCTTTATTTATATAGCGCCACTTCACAACAACAGTTGTCTCAAGGTTCTTTGGAGAAAGAGCAGGTCTAGACCAAACTATTTATGTAATTATCTTATAGAGATCCAACATAGTCCGTGACTAAGAACTGGAGTGGAGAGAAAAAACTGCCTTTTAACCGGCAGAAACCTCGAGCAGATCCAAGACTCAGGATGGACGGCATACTGCCAAGACGGCGTGGGTTGAGTCCGGCCTCCATCCAGGTCCACGACCCTGCAGGGTGAAAAAGCACAAAGACTCCAGGGAAGAAGTCAAGTTAGTAAAATTCAATAATCCAGTGAAATGCATTAAAGTGAGAGGGATGTATAAAGAGTGTGAGAGAGAGAGGAAGAGAGATAAGCTCAGTGCATCATGGGAGATCCCCTAGCTGTCTAAACCTATAGCAGCATAGTTAAGAGCTAGCTTTTAAATGTAGACCGGGTTTCTGCACCCCGAACCCAGACTGGGAGATGGTTCCTGAGAGCTGAACGCTCTGGCTCCCATTCTACTTCTGGAGACTCTAGGGACTACAAGTAACCCCTCTTACTGGGAGTGCAGTCCTCTGGTTGGACCCAGTGGAACTATGAGCTCTTTCAGATACGTTGGTTCTGACCGTTAAGGGCTTTGTACGTGAGCAGAAGGAATTTAGATTTGATTCTAGATTTTACTGGGAGCCAGTGAAAGGAAGCTAATACAGGAGAGATGCGTTCTCTTAACCTGGTTCTGGTTCTGGTCAGCACACGTGCAGCAGCGTTCTGGATCAGCTGGAGGGGCTTCAGAGACTTATTGGGACCACCTGGTAGTAGGGCATTACAGTAATCCAGCCTGGAAGTAACAAATACATGAACTAACTTTTCTGCATCTTTCTGCGACAGAATATTTCTTATTTTAAGGTTTTTAGTGTGAAATAAATTAAAAACTTAAAACATATGTGGTATTTGGTACACTGCAAAAAGACATTTGTTTGAACTCCAAAAATTACTTAAACTGGTAGCACTTACTTAAATTTATAAGTTAGACTGAAAAATAACTTAATTATAATAGGTTACAAGTTAATGTCATTTGATTTAAGTTCATCAACAATTTTCTTTTTACAGTGCATGATTAAACCACAAAAGCTTTAAAAGTGAAATTCCAGTCTATTTTTACCTTTCGAAAAAACCTAAACTATAAAACAGTAAATAAATATGTGTTTATTATTGGTGCATAAATCTTACATTATTTTATTCTTAATACATTATTAGATAAATATTACGCACTGTAAAAATAGAATTGTTGGTATTTCTTTTTTTTAAATGACTTCCAATTTTGACACTATTAAACTAAGTATTTACAACTTAAATTCATATGTTACATTTAAAATGACTTAATTTACTTTGGGTCCCTATTTGAAGTCATTTCTTTATATTCATCAACAACTTTCTTTTTACAGTGCATGATTAGACCCCAGATTTGTAAAATAATCAAGTTCCAGCTTTGAAAATTCTTCAAATGCATTTTTCATTGTTTTACCTTCAAAAGACCTAAAATATAAAACAGCAAATAAAAATATTTTTTCATCGTTGGTTCACAAATCTGATATTATTTTACGTGTTCAGCATTTTAAGATACATATAATACACTTTAAAAAGAGAATTGTCGGTGACACAACTGAATTAAGTATTTACAACTTAAATCAAAAAGTCACATTCAAAAATACTTGATTTAATTTAGGTTACTAGCTTTTTACAGCAATGAGCATAAAAATTTAAAATCTTGTAATTGCTCTCAGAATTAAGTTCTTCCAACTTAAATTTATTCTCAATTTAATCGTGTGTTACCAGTGAACAAATTCTTTATTTTTACAGTGTAGATTTTCTAAACCAATTGAATTGAAGTTTAGAGCTATGCCTTCTTCACAGACAGCAGAATATTTGTACATTAATTTATTCCATGGTTTGTTCTAAAAACACGGAATACTCATTCCTGGATTGCTAATCAGATCTCTTGAGCTGCATGCCTTTGAAGGGGCACTAAAACCACAGGAGGACCGGACAAGGTCACGGGGGCCTTCGGGACCCTCCTCATTCCTGTGAGAGCAGCCCCCAGCCCGCCCACCCTAGGGCCCAGCCGCTGCCATTTGAGGGTGATATATATGGACTCTGGTCCCTGAGAGGGCGGAGTGAAGGCCTCTGCCATTTCATGGTGCCCTCATCTGACCTTTTCATTGAGTCAAACTAAAGGAAATCCATGTCCATGACCTTTGTGGTGCATCTCGCCATTCTGGCACAGGAAGAAAAAAAAAAAAAGAGAGGGAGCGGCTGATTGGGAATGAAAAGGGCAGACCCGCGTGCACACAGGACACACGACCCTTGAACTCCAACCTTTAAAAAGCCTCACGAGGGAGAGAGCGGTGTGAGATTTGACAGGAAGTCAAATATGGGGATCGTCAATACTGCCTGACCGGCCAATGTGATCATGAAAACACTCACTCTTACAAGTACACAGATCAGCCATAACATTACAACTACTAACAGGTTAAGTCAGAATAGCATTGATTGTTTTGATAGAACAGCCCCTGTCAGTGGGCGGGTCCTTGGGCTGATTAGTTGGAGGCTGGGAAAATGGTCAATCATGAGGATCTGAGTGACAAGGGGCCAAATTGTGATGGTTAGATGACTAGATCTGATCATCTCCAGATCAGATCTAGTCATCTGGAAGGAGCTGCTGGTGCCATTTATCCTGGTTCATCCCAGTGCCAACTGCTATACCTACACCAGGAAACCCGTAGTCCCAGTTTAACTCAACAGTCAACATCCTATGACAGGAAAAGTGCACAGTCACTCCCAAAGAACATCAGAACATCTTCATCTCTGCCACCTCCAGCTCGTTTTCTTAGATCCACTGTCTCTAAACCATCCAACAGAGCTGCTCTCACTACCATCTTGGACACCTTTCCCTTCACTCCTGAAACTCTTCTTCACCCACTCCACCTTGCCTGCAATCGCTTCTTCACCTTTTTCAACACTCCAAGTTACGCCGAACAGCTGACCCCAATTACTTAACCCCTGGCGCCTTCTCCACCTCTACTCCTTGCATCGTCAACACTCCTTCTGCCACACTGTCATTCAGACACATGTATTCTGTCTTGTGGCGACTCACTTTCATTTATCATTCAAAGAGTTGATGATGATGATGATGATCTGGCTGAGTCATATTGTTATGGCTGATTGTTTTATGAGGGATCGCTGCCATTCCCTGCATGTGCATCAGACGGCCACTAGGGGGCCAACTTGTCCCACGTTACCCATCAACCCCTGCTGCTGCTGTTTCCAGGTGAAGGAGGCACAGCATGGACCTCATTGATTGGGTCACGGTTCGGAGACGACGTTTTAATCCGCCTTTGTCAGTGAGACGATGATCTGAGGACGGTTCTCACTGAAGTTAAGCCTCTCTCTCAGTCTGAGGCGGCAGGCGGAAACGGTTGAGCGTAAACTCCGGAGACTGAGAGGAAAATCAGGATTAAAGACGCGCAGATAAAATTTGAGGTCATTGTCTTTCCGTATGTGAGGCGTGATCTGTTTTTATAGCGCCCCTAAAAAAAAAGAAGGAGTTGAGCAGCAGACAGAGAGGAGGCTGACGGAGAGACAGAAGCGGCTCTGATGATGAGTCGAGGCACGTACCTCCGCTCAACCGTGTCTTTCTGGGCTTCGGCTCGCGGCAGCAGCAGCTGCGGCGGCGGGGACTGAATGTAGATGCGGAGCGTCTCTCTCTCTCCCTCCGCTCCGGTGCCACAGGTGGAAACGCTCTTATCAATACGGACTGTCCGAGCCGGACTGTGGGCCGATCCGTCTCGTCGATGCCCCCCCCTCAGACCCAGCCGTCCCTCAGGAGCCCATTGATTAATGTCTGGGTCATAGTGGTGTTTCCATATTGATACCTCGATTGATGATGGCTTTCCACCAACAGGAAGTATCGACGAGCTGGAAAGTGATCGAGGCAAACTTTTTGACCCTTGTAAGGACATTTTGTGTCTTTTCATGTAAAAAAAATGTTTTCATACATTTTGCTTTTTAAAAAAAAAAAATTGTTAACAAGCATCAGCCAAAACTGAAGCCAATTATTCAAAAACTTTTAAAACAATCTGCAATACCAATATACCAATACGCCTCTTGGTCAAACACTTAAACCCTTTAACCCTTTAAATCAGACATAAAATGATTTTGTTTTTACTTCATGGAAAGTTTTAATAAAGATTAGCTCAACCTTTTGGCAAGTTTTCAGAGAACTACTTGACCTTTATTAGACTACTTTTCCGGTTGTATGGAGTACATCATTTTATTTACATCCTCACATGCTTTAACAAGACAAGGAAATTCCTACTTATCCAATATGACTTCCTAATAGCCATGGTTAACGCCTCCTCCTCCTCAGTGGCCCTTTGACCTGTGGTGTCCCCCAGGCCCCTTACTCTTTTGGATGTACATGATGCCACTGGGTCAGTACAGGTTCGGTCACATTTTTCAACCAGGCAAAGTTATTGCCAGCATCTAACTCCAGCAAGAGTATCCTTCAAATACTCTGTAGTCAGTCGTCTCAATGCCTTTTACTTCAGCGTCTCTGTTCAGCCCGCTGAGCCCCTAGCGCTATCCACAAAGGAACATCAAAGGAATCAAAAGTACCAAGGCAAAGCCGCCAATTACCAAATTGTAACGTCACTACTCCAAACGGCCTATTACCTCCGCCAAGGAGGTTATGTTTCCGCCCATGTGCTTTTATCTGTTTGTTTGCATGTTTGTATGTCTGTCTGTGACCAAGATTACTGAAAAACCACAGGACAGATTTACCCAGAGGTAGATTATGTCATATCCAAAAGGTAAATTTTGTGTTTCGCAGCATTAAAAATGAAATAAAATAAAATATTAGGCCGTTTACGTGAAAATGTGGCTCTTGCTGCCCTTGAGCCTTTGATTCCTTTAAACTTTCTTTGGGATGGAGGTTCTGACTCAGTCCACCGCTCCCTCAGTGATGGGTCCAATGCAGAGAAATGATTTCATTACACTAACAGTTGAACAGGACATTAAAGGGTTAAATTAGGTTAAAAAAAACATGAAAATACTAAATAAATAAAAGCTTAATGTATTATTACAGATCCCTGACAGGAAATAGTTTCAGAAACGTGTTTTTCCAACTGGGCTATTTTGTATCCCCCTATTGCTTTCAAGTCTCTTATACGTAAAAAGAAGTTACAGATATAAAATATATCCCGAGGATAAGGACTTAATATGGTAGCATCCTGGGGTTTAGCGGGTGCTGCTAAGTGACATGAGATACAGTGTTGTCTCCTCCGATCCATCCTTCTAAAAGAAAAATCCTTCGTTTTTCCTGGTCTGATGGAGTGCACACTCTGCATAATGCTGAACATTTCCACCGAGAGCCCCGAGTTGTGAACCCAATTTTGTGGAGACCCTAATTTAAAGGACACCAGGAAACAACGTGATTCTGAGGGACTTGTTCTGCTTGTGGTGGAGATTACTTTGGAGGCGAAGGGTATTGTGTGGAGATGGAAAGAAAAAAAAATAAAGCGGCGAGAAAATCTGAGCCCACTTCACGCTTTTAGGGTCAGCGGTCGAAATGGGCTCACAGTCCCTCTAACATGGATCAGGGGCCCGACGTATATCTGCTTATTACATCTCCTGAAGTGGAAAACATGCAAATAATAAATGTATGAGCAACGTGCTTGTTTTTTTGCTTGATTAATTATGCCGTTTAATTCCAGATCCACCATGCCGCTCCACCGTATAATTTCCCAGTGGTCTTGGCTGTTTCTTCTCTCACACGCCGCTCTCTCTCTCCCCCTCTCCCTCTCTCTCTCTCTCTCTCTCTCTCTCTCTCTCTCTCTCTCTCTCTCTCTCTCGCTCGCTTTCTCTCTCTCCTTTTTTTTTTTTTTTTTTCCCTTATTGCAGAATGAATCATGGATCCAACCATGTTTACCCGGGGGAGAAGGACGAGCTGGCGAATAGGCTGAGGCTGACCAATCATGAGCATCAGACACAGGGAGCTTTTTTTTGTGTGTGTGTGATGCTCTCAAGTTAGAAGACAACTCCTGATTTGGCCTGAAGAAAATGAAAGATGGAGCGTAGGAAGACGGTATAACCAGCTTCATCTGTGTTTATCTGTTTTGCCGCGATAAATCTTCTCCTGACTCCGCTGCTTAACCAATCAGAGCGTTTTTATCTGAGTGGGTGGTCGAGCCTCAGCGCCATTCACAATGTCAAGTGGAACCACGACTGCTCTGCTATTCCCAGCCTGGCCGGCCCGTCACTCAGCCTCCTGACAGTTCCAGGTTAGCCCATCTCTTTTCCAACTTTCCTCTCAGCTCAACGAGAGGCCCCGCTGAGAATACCTCTTAGATCCAGGCCTCTGAGCCCCAAAGCCGGCCCTAATCCTCCACATCGATCGCCCTGAGAATTTCCTCCCAAGCACAGCGGGCCCTGCTGCACGGCGCTCACACGCCTCATTCCAGAGCAACCAGCGCCTCTTTCTCAGAAAGACAGAGGAAACGGAGAAAGTCACATGACCTGTGTCTCCTCAGCAGACGGGTCTTGTTGATGTAATGTGTGTTATGAGGCGGTTAGCAGGTGGCAGGTAGCTTCTGAGAGCGCCGGCAGTGCTGCTTCTCCAAATTCAGTTACACTTGGCCAAGATGAGCTTGATGTGAAGTTTTTTTTTAAAAGGACCCGTCTACAGGTCTACAATCCTTTTCTAGACAAGATGCACTCAGAGAACTAATATCCCCGAAAAAGTCTGGGAACATCATGGAATCAAAATCGCGTCCGCCGCCACAGATCCTTGGCATTAACGCGATAACTGAAAAACCATTACATAGATTATTTTCATACCCACATAGGCCTTAGTGCGAGGAAGAACTGGATTGATTTTGGGAAAGGTCCGTTTAATATTTCCACCACTAGGGGGAGCTTTATCTCCAAAGGTTCTCTGGCCATACATTTCTCAACTGTTGGTCCAATTTAGTCCAAATTTACCGCATATGAACCGCCTCAATGAGAGCTAACTTGTATTTATCATATCTTACTGTAATTGCCCATGTTTCACTCACTTCTTCTTCTTCTTCTTCTTCTTTCGGTTGTTCCCTTTCGGGGTCGCCAGAGCGGATCACCGCTTTCCGTCAATAGGTCGGTACCCTGCTTGCTAAATATATTGGTATTTGTTAACCCAAGTTTTGTATTTCGCAAAACTTGGGTGAACAAGTTTCGCATAGGGATCTATTCAAGTATTTTACTGTTGCTATTTGATAATTCTTTAACTGTAAATTCTCTAGAACTTTTTTTTGCACAGGGCTGAAATAGCAACGAGGAAGCAAAAGTTCAAAATTAAAATAGTTAAAGCTCTGCCTCTCAGAGAAAATGAAATATTGTTACATTAAATACTTTTGAGGTTTCACAAGCTTGAAAAATACAACTTATTGCTGCAAACGACATTTAAAAAAAAAAACATGGATTTCCTGGTCTCAGGATGGGCCATAATTCTATCCATCCTCCTGATGAAGATCAGGAATAGAAGGTGCTGAATGCTGTGGAGCTCAGCTGGAAGATGAGAAAGCATCATTATTGGAGTCCTCCGGGGAGAACTCACAACCAACAGTCTATGCTGCGTAACATACTCGTTCATTATTTATTTACATGGCAAGCTTCCACCGTACCGTGGCGGGCTTTTCTGCCAGTGTGTAAGTACTGGAGCGTGTTCTCTTCAATGAGGAGGCTATGGATCCAGTAGAAGATTGAAGCGCTCGTGGTGTTTCATACTGGATTAACAGACTAGCTTAGCGGTCAGGATGCTACGTCCCTCCCATCAGCTGAGGGTGTCGGCACCATTTGGCCCCTAGTTGGCCCCTCTGCAGGAACAGATGCTAATGAATCCCTTCTGTTTGATTCTAAGTCGACTATATTTTCGTTATCAGCCCATAACCTCGATGCATTTGGGTTTTATTACGAAGGATAAATTCAATACTTATGTACCTTTTACTCCTGTTGGCCGTCTTCTCTGGCCTTTCTTCTCATTTATTAGCTTTTTCTCCACTCGGGTTGACCGCGCGCCCTTAGCCCTTTCCCCACACACTATTTTTTGCTGCTTTTCTATCAATCTCCTCACTTACAGCTCTCTATACTTGAGTGCGTTGCTCTTTCCTCTCATACCTCTCCTGCCCTGCCCTTTCCTCACGCCGTCTTCCTGCGTTCCCTCCCACCCCCGTCCAATTTACCCTTGCTCTGCCTGCTCTCCTCTTGTCGGCACCCTCTCTCCTTCGCCCCTCGCTCCCCTCTTTCTCTTTATTAATTTATTGGGTTGTTATTCTCCTTGCCTGGCTCCGCTAATGAAGGCAGGATGCAGATGAGGGCGAAGGTTGTCTCCGCAGCGATCGACCTCACCGCCCTGCAGCATGGCACTCTGACTGGCACAGGTCAGTGGCAGCTGTCAATCAACGCACACACAGACACACACTCACCCGCACAAATGCTCGCTCACCAGGGTAATACTAAAATAAATTCACACACAGAAAAAAAGGTATGGGCTGTATTGTGTTTGAATTAACAGCTTATAATTAACTATGCCAATAAAGATTCTTTGGGCCACATATTTAGCGGCCACTTATCGGTCGGGGTTCTCAACCCTTTTTGGTTCGTAACTTCTTATAATGAAGTAGACATGAGAACTCTCATCGTGGCCCGTGCAGGGCCAGGCCATTTAACCAGAGTACCTCTTTTTCCTCGTGTTTTAGCATTTGAAAAAGCGTTAAAGGCTTTTAAATGTAATCTTTTAGCTGGTCCCACTAAGGGATCGACGCCACAGAGGCTCTTCTGCAATGTTAGTTCAACAATGGAGACACTCATAACCTTTTCACACTAAGCGGGTTCCAGGGCTAGTTCGGAGCCAGAGCCTGACTTAGCAGCCCGACTTAACAGTCTAACCAGCACCGCCCGGCTCTCAAAACTGGTGCGAGACAAGCACCAACTTTGCTGGTCTAGAGCCAAATTGGGATTATTTTATACGGTGACGTAAAAGCAGGGCCATTGGAATAGCAAACAGGTTCTTAGGAAGTGTGTTAGTGGAACCAATCAAGCACCGGCACTAGCACCAGCGCCGAACTAGCACCAGGTTATTTTTAGTGGTAAAGGGGTATCAATTGAGACAGCCCACCCCATTTATTTGGGATTGGAACCAGCAACCAGTGAACTGGCGTGATCCCTGGTTTACAGAACTAGTGGATCAGTCAATCTATGGATAGAAGAGAGCCCCAATCCTGAGCTACACCTCCGGGCTTTGATCTTCCAGCTAGCTTACAAGACCGGTTGAGCTATGGAGCTTCCTGATTGACCAAAGTTGAATCAACACATCTCTAAAACATGGATTCTTCACTAAAGTAGGATTTAATGACATATTTGGTTCAGATGATCTATTGAACCAAAGAGTTTAGGCTATGTCATCCTAAATGTATTATTATTATTATTATTATTATTATCAGTTGGTCCACAACTTGGATCCAGAGTGAAACGTCACAAACAGTTGGATGGAATGCTGTGTTTCCTGAGGATTCATACATCTTCTGCTCCACCATGAGGTAAACATTTGTGGTTTTAAGAAAGTTGCCCAAAAGAATACAGAACCGAATGGGTTAATCCTTCCAACAGGTTCTGGAACCACCCTGGGGGTTCCTCTCAGTTGTGACTGAAATGGGGTCATCCGAGTCACAGGAGAATTGGTGAATCTAAATTGCCAATAGAGGTGATTGGATGTTTGTCTGTATGTGTTGGCCCATGTTCCCTGTCTGTCGCCCAATGTCAGCTGGGATATGTTCTCGCCCTCCAGCGACTCTAAACAGGATACAGAAAATGAATGTGCTGTAACCTCTGTAGCCATGAGGGGTTGCTCCTGTGCGACTGCTTCTTTATCTCAGAGTCAGCTGTGCAAAGATTCTTGTACATCCTCTTCAGGTCCTGTTTGAGCCTCGGTGTGACCCTCCAGAATCAGATCTAGCAGCTACATACGAGCCCACGACAGAAGACAGCACAAGTACAAGACTCATGATCGCGGAATCAATGTTGCATACCTGCACAACAAAATATACTGTAAGATTGTGAAGCTGGTCAGCACGATACCCGCTGAGCTTCAGTGTTATTAAATTGCCGTTGTTAGCATGTTAGCATGTTATCGCCGGTCCAGCCTCACTCAGCTTTTAGTGTGGCTCTTTTCTACATAGCCTGAGTCTATGAGAGATTCATATAGGACATCACACCTCTAAAAGACTCCACCATAACATGTGCACACAGACATCTACACACAGACTGCCTTTCATTTAACAAATTAACATCTGTGTTTGTGTGTCCACAGGTTCAAGTCTTTGACTGGCTTCGATATGGCGAAGACCTCTGAACCGCTTCTCCCGGCATTTCAGAACTTGTAGGGTTTACAACCTCTGCTCTTCATCACAGCATGTCAAGTGATTGTGTGTGCGTGTTTGTGTGAGAGAGATAGGTGTGTATGTATGTGTGTGTGTGTGTTTGCATGTTCATACATTCTGTATGCTTGTCATTTTTGCTCATGGTTAGTGTTGTGGGTTTATTTGTGTGCTTAGGCGTGTTCTCGAGTGTACTCACCTGCATCTGAGTGCTTGTGAATCTGCATGAACAGACACACACACACACACACACACACACACACACTAAAATCTCTATTAGCAGTATAGTAGTGTTAACAGTGTTATGCCATGCGTGAACTTCTCCACCTTTCCCTCATATCTATGCAAAGCTAGGGTCCTGTCAATCAGTCACCTTGGTGACACAGAGCCCCACCTCCCCAATTAGAGCTGACAGGGCAGGATTAGGAGGGGGGCGGGCCCCCGCCGACCTGCCTACGTGTCAATCATGCGCCGGGCATCCACACGCCTGTTTACTGTCAGATCCCATCTCCGTCTGTCAGACTGCATGGCAACCATCGCCCAGGGAGGACAGGGGGAGGGTGGGGGGAGGCGGCGAGGGCTGCGGAGGAGATCTGATCGGAATTAACTATGCTTCTCCCCACAGACCGGCCGCGCTTTTAATTCATGAAAGGGATGAGAGTGATAAAGGGAGGAGAGCGTTTAAAACCCAGAGCAGGGCCGTCTTTAGAAGTTTTCAGAGTGATGTTTCTTCTCTCTCTGACAATCACTTTTCTTCCCTGGCTGACTTTCCCTCCTGTCTTTCTCTCTCGCCCTGCTTCGTTCAAAGGTGTGCTTCACGCCGCCTTAAAGCCGCTATGATTTATCGCCAGCCCTCCTCGCTGTGAAGTTGTTATTTGACCCCGTTTTTTTTGTTCTGTTTTGTTTTTAAAGTCGCACAAATATGTATTCATGCCTTTAGAAAAAATAAAAATAAATTCGCTTCAAGAGCTGAGGTCAATTTATTTAGTTCTGCACATGCTCATGCAAATGTGAGTGTGTTTCAGCGCGTGTCTGGAGATGAGGGTCCTGCCCACACACCTACAGTATGTGAATGCATAATGCTGTTCCCCTCCTTAAAGTGTACGTGTGCATTAAAGCAGTGTCATGTGTGTGTGTGTGTGTGTTTGTGTTTGTGTGAGTGTGTGTGTGTGTGTGTGTGTGTAGGGTTTAAACAATGTTTATGCGCGCCTGTGTGGGTTTCTGCTTTTTTAGGCTCTCGGGTGACGACCTCACGGTGACCCCGGCGCCCTCACTCTAATCCTGTAGCAAATGAGGGCTTTGTTGGGCTGAAGGGAATGTTTGGGGGTCTCTGCAAGGCTCAAATTTTCATATTAGAGGAGCAGAGCAGAGGCTTATGGGGGATGAAGAGGAGGAAAAAACAAAAGAAAGTACCGGAAGAAAAGGGTAAAACCAGTCTTAAGGGACGTCCTTTTACCTTCACTCTGTCTTTTGTCCCCTCATGTTTGTTTTTGAAGTTAGAAGGATCACATCAGATTTAAATTCGTTCTACGCTGTCGCCCCGACAGCAAGGGTATACCTTGGAAAAGTCCCCAGCCCCCTGTGTTGTACATGCAATCATCCGTATTGAACTTCTCAAATTAAATGTAAAGTTAAATCCGTATGTATTAAAAAAAAAAAACTCTCTTTATCTACTAAAATATGACCTTTTAGAGTAATATATGATATATAAAAGATACATCGATTCATCTGCTTCAATTCTTTAATTAATCGGACCAACGGTTGATAAATTATGGCCGAAAACTTTTTTAGATAAACAGAAAAAACTTTTTAAACAGAAAAAACCCCTTTGTGTCAGAAATATACAAATGAAACTTTCCCAAAGTCAATCCAGTTCTTCCCCCACTTTTCAAGGATACATTGACATCGGTAAAAGGTTACTCTTTATTCCTAGAAGGGTTTTAACATTTCCCTCAAGACAGTAGAACCATGCCATTAAAAAGTGAAACTCATAGATTCCTTCTTCTGTCATTAATTCCCAAGTCTGTTTTTGTCCAAACAGAAACCTACAATCAATCTACTGACTCAGAAGGTAAACTGGTCATCACTCAATCAGAAGGTTTACGGTTAGATCCCCAACTGCCCCTTGAATCCACATGGTGTAGGGTCCTTGAGCAAGACCCTAAACGCCAGGCGCTTCACAGCGATTGCCCACTGAGTCTCAGAGATGGGTCCAACTCAGAGAACTAGTTTCACAATGTTGTATTGACTATAGCAAGGTCATGATGAAGATTCCACATTACTTTGTCCCTACTATGTTTTAACGGTTCTAAAAAGAATACAGTGTATTACCAAATTGTGATGAAAACTTTACAGACGCGACCTACGTCATCTACTGTGTGTCCTGAATGCATCTAAATTTACAAGATCTTTGAGTCTTTTCCTGTCCTGGGACAAACGTAGAAGCTGCAGGTCCGACGGAATGAATATGTTCCAAAACAAGCAGGGACTGATGCTGACATTTGGTGTCAATCAAACCATCATGTGCGACTTTTGGTAAAATTAGAAAGATATTTATGGCTTTGAACATCTGGGAACGATGAGTCGTTAGCAAAAGAGTCTTAGCCAACGTTATCAGCTAAGTTAATAGAACAGCTTGTTTTGATGAATATGAGAATTTTGGCTACATTACTACCATAACATTAAAACCGCCTGCCCAAAATTGGGTAGGTTCCCTTTTTGCTGCCAGCACAGCTGTGGGATGTTGCTGTGTGCTCTGACACATTTTTAATCGGAACCAGCATTAACTTTTTTCAGCTATTTGTGCTACAGTAGCTCAGATCAGATCAGACGATCCCACAGAAGAAAGCTAGCCTTTGCTCCCTATTCGCAGTCATGTGACCTTGTCACCTCTTCACCAGTTGTCTTTTCTTAGACAACTTTGGTAGGTACTGACCTCTGCAGATCAGGAGCATCCAACAAGATCTGCAGTTCCGGAGTTACACTGACCACGTCTTAAATTAAAAATCGGTCAAAGTCAATCAGATATTTATGCTTTCCCATTTTTCCTGTTCCAAAATATTAGCTTCAAGGACAAAATGTTAACTCACTGCTCCTAAAATAACCCGCCCACTCACATAACGAGATAATTAACATTATTCTGACATCACCTGTCAGTGGTTATAATGTTATGGCTAATCTGTATGAAACCAAAAGCACAATAGAAGAAATCGTAATATTATAGGATGTTATTGTAAGAACTGCACCTTTGTTTCATGTTTTTTTAAGGTTAAATACAGAGCAAAGACAAAACCACTACATCTACTCTTCCTCTCATAACCCCTTCATCAAGTGTGATGGATTGACTTCAATAATTCAATCTGCAATCAAGGCTCGGCAATCTCTTACGAAGCATTCACATTGATTCTATTCAACATCCATTGGCAGATATTGCCATCTTGTATGAATTCACCTTCTCTTTCTATTCTCAAAAAAAATAACCAATGTTATTCTGAATTCCCCTGTCTGTGGTTATAATGTTATGGCTGATCATGTAGAAGGTGTCTCTTGTGTTTTAACAACATTTTGCTTAAGTGTTATTTGTCTAGGCAGTTCAAATCAGTCCGTCTGTAATGAAGTCAAGCGCTTGGCTGTTTGAGTGACAGAAATGGTCGGCAACAACCACTTCCTGTGTTTGGTCCCTCCCCTCGCTGTCGGATTTGCAGTCTGTAGTTTGAGTGGCACAAATGTGATGCATGTTGTAAATTTGTCAGAAGTTTTGTTTTACACAATGTTAATTGGTTTTGTCTTTGGTAAATATGTGGGGGTGGAGTGTGAGCTCCCAGATTTTCCACTCCTCTTGAATGTTATATTTTATATACCTCTCGTCTGCAGAATGGTCAAGGTGAATTAAGAAATTAGCTCATTTTGAATAAATTGTTATCGGTTATCACGCAACACACTGCTGGCGGCTACATCTAGCGTGACATTTGGACTGATAAGTGTGTGTTCCTGGCATTTGTTGGTACCAGACGTATGTGGTACGGACATGTGTGTGTGTGTGTGTGTGTGTGTGTGTTTGCATTAGAGATGCATTCCAGGGTTACGTCTGAGATGCAGCTCAGGTGTCTGCTGGTGTCTGCTGAACGACCTCGCTGCAGGGAATAGGCTATCAGGCTGAGAGGGAGGCTATCATGTTAATTACTTTACACACACCCTGCCAGCCAAGCGTGCAACACAACTGCTGAGCTCACACACACACACACACACACACATACACTATCACACACGTACTATTTAACACACACACACGTACACACCAAATCCACCTTTCTTTAATTTTTCCGTTTTTTTCCCGTCTCTCTGCTCTGCTTGTTTGAAGGCCTTGGACATCAATTCCCTTTTGCTTTCAAGAAAGATTGTTTTATATTCTAATCAATTCCGCTCCGTCCTGTGAAATTAATTGACATTCATTCAATGATTTGAGATTCCTCTGAGGCGGTTCTTTTGTTTCAACCTGTCAGTGAGCTGCAAGTGAGATCCGACTAAATGTTTTGTCATCTCCCACTCCTGGGTCGGCCGGCTCCGAAGCTCGCGCGAGTCTAAGGTCAGCTTAACCTCCGCGCAATCTCCTCTCTCGTCATCCGTGCTGCCCGTGACGGGAGCGACGCACATTCACCACCAGAGACCCGTGTGGAGCTCATTCTTCCTCTGGCAGCCGTCATATGTCTGCTGGGGATGAATTCCGGTCCAGTTCTGTCAGGCCGGTCAGAACCGAGGAGTGGCAGGTTGGTGCTGTTAGTTGAGGGATGCTGGGATTGATTCGATGTGTATGGGAGGAGGGAGGAAGATTTAGTTTGAGTATGATTGTGTATACATGAGTGGAGATGTATATATGTTTTTCCATTAAGATGGATATTCCAGTCGTCCCTCTCGCCAGCATCACTCTCCAGCTCTTCATGAAGATCCTGAGGCGTGCCCGGGCCAGATGAGACAGTCCTGCCAGTGAGTTCTGGTTCCACCCCTGGGGTCTCCTCCCAGTTGGACGTACCTGGAAAACCTCCAAAGGGCTTCATAATCGGATGCCAGAACCTCTTCCGATGTTTGACATGACGGAGCAGCAGCTCCACCCTGAGGTCCATCTGGATGTCTGAGCTGCTCACGTTATCTCTGAGGCTGAATCCACACGTACAAAGGCGTTTTTAAAGTTTATCGCCCCGTATTATGAGAAAAAATGTATTAGTTCCAAATAAAACGTAATAGGCTAGCCTCTCAAAGAGAGCTGGTAAAGGTCACACACGCACACACACACGCAAAGAAAAAAATGTGCTGGAAGATCAAAATGCAGGTATTTTTAAGAACTGTTTATTACCAATTTTGTAACTAACCACAAATATACGTGCAGACAGGTTAAAGACGTTTTTCAAAAAAAACAGCTCAGCTCTCTCATAACCACAAAATTCTTAAATTGTGGACTTCATCATTTCTTTTTGTTAATGTCTGAATTCACATTATCAGTCTAAAATGTTAAGAATCAGGTTTTTTTTTTTTTGCCGTCATGTGACACGTTTGACTTTTTCAGGGCCTGTGACCACAAACGTTTTATTCAGAATAAACTTCCGTTCCAATCCTACAAAATAAAAGCACCTTAAATAACCTGCTCAGCAATGGAAAACATAAAATCAGTCATAGCATTTTTATTAAGCCACAAACATCCTTGTGTCCAAACACTAGCACTAATGTACATGAAATACTAAAATAAACATATCTTATAAAAAAAGATATTATTTTCAAATGAGAATGTTGATCGGAAGCATTTCTGATTCAAAGCCTTGCGACTTGAATGCAAAGTGTCAGATAAGAATAAATGTGTTTTTCTGAATGTAAACATGCGCTGAGCATCATGGTTATCCAACGGCGCCTGAAGAAATGTAAACAAAATAACAGGAGAAAATGGTGTATGACATTTATCTAAGTTGTTTACTACACAGATGGATTGTGGTCCGAGTAAAATGTCCTGTTTCTCTTTTGCTTGGTACCATAAGTTGTCTCAAAGTACAAATTTTTTTATGTTGGTAATGCAGATACTAAGATGATAATAACTTCAATTAAAAAAAAAAACTTTATTTACCTGTTTGATAATGGGAAAGCACAAAACCCATCAGACCATATAAATGCAAAGGAATTAAAAAAATAAGAAGATAGAGATTGAAACCCAGAACTCACTAGAGGGATCTGAGCTGGAGAGTGTTGCTGGGGAGAGAGACATCTGCTAACCCTTCCTAGCCTGCTGCCGCCGTGACACAACTCAAAGTTCTTTAAGCTAAAGTATTTATTTTTATCTGTTTTTGCTTGCCTTCCCTTCTCACTCAAGTTAGTTCTGTAATTAGCGTGATGACGATATCCAGGCAGAAGATCCCGCCAATCGATGTCCAATTAGCGGGGCTCCCTTTACCTCGGAGAACGGAGGTAAAGACTTGCTGTGGTCGCTTGAGCGAGCGGGAGGTCAGGCAGGAGCCCGGAGTTGAAGGTGGAGGTTTAGAGGAGATGAGATGATATTGAAGGAGCAGGAGGGAGGACAGGCGGCTTGAAAGAGGGATGAAAAGTGGGCGAGAAGAAAGCGCTGGAGGCCTGTAAGTGGGTGGAGGTGAAGCGGGTGCATCGGGGTCTGAGGAGTTGGAGTACAGATGTTAGATGCTCAATCAAGCCGGGTGAGGACAGCGTAATTAATCCATTGAAGATGTCTGATTGCAGATGACTTTGGGAATACCGGAGTTGTGGGTTTGTTGGGGGTGGTGGGGGGGCAACAAGATGGATGCATGGATGCTGGGGGGAGTGGAAAAGCGGAAGGACAAACAGAGTGAAGGAGTGAGATTAATTGAGACAAGGGAGATACAGTAGCGTTTAAATGAGAAGGATGAGTCTCGGTGACAATGTGGAAAAAGGAAAGAAAGAGAGGGGGAAGGAGAGAGAATTGATGGGGTGGGGGTCAGACCGAGGCATCGGTCACGTCTCTGCTGGGATAAAGACCCCCACCAGATGTTAAGAAAGAATGTCCACTCTCCCAGACAAATGAGTCTCCATCCTCTTCTAATGCTAATATGCTTTTAAGGCACTATTAGTCAGCAGAGTTTGGCTTTTATTTAATGGACTATTAATTTGTTCCGATGCATTTGGTCTCTGTGGCTACGGAGCAAAATTTGGCTTGGTTTTAACGAAGCCGGCGGGGCGACGCATGATTTACTTACCCGTGGCTATTTGGAGAGTAAGCCTTGTAATCTATTTATATTCGTAAAGCAGAGTCATCATCAGAGTTTCATGGCGAGGACTCATCGTACTGATATGGTACTTTTGCTCTATCGTGAATTAATGGTTTCATTAAGGTTTTTGTCTTTTTGAAATTTTATTTACCTTCGAGTCTGAATATGTCGCCTTCTGCAAAAGAGGAAAGCAAATATTCTTTCTTTTAAGAAAGTACGTAATGTCCACCTTCAGGTCCGATGGATGCACATACATGAACAGGAACAGTTCAGCCTGGAAACATGAGGACATCGACGCATTTTCACTAGTTTTTCCTCAATCCTTTTTTATTTTTATTAATTTGCGTATATTTTCATAATTATAGTCCTGAAAAGTCTGATGCTTCGTGTTAACGCGATAATTCAAGAACTATTTCATGGATCATTTTCAAATCTTATGACCCCATACAACTTTATGCGAGGAAGAACTGGACTGATTTTGGGAAAGGCCGGTTGCATATTTCTGCCACTAGGGGGAGTTTTTGGGAGACAAGCAGTATTCAATTAGTTCAAATGTTTATAAATAATTATCAGGTTTTAATGGGAAATGAATTTAAAACACGTGGTATATCAGAATTATTATATTAATATGATCTTTACTGGTTTCATTCATAGATTAATGACAAAAATGCATCACATTAAGTTGATTAGTTTGTTTATGTCAAAGTTATGTAATCCAAATACATGAATATTTTTCATTTAATTAAAATACATCATCTTAAATATAAGACCTAAATATTGTTTTGAGTGTAACTGTTGGTCCAATTTAGTCCAAATTGACTTCATGTGAACGGCTTAAGGGAAATCTAACTTTTAGTTGTCGTATTTTACTGTAATAGTTAATATTTCACTCACTAGGGGAAGCTCCCCTCTAGTCTCTTCCCCAGGGAGCAGAGGTTGTCAGGTGAGGAGAAGACACCTGTTGGCTTCGTATATCTACTATTTTGCATTGATAATTAAGACCTCTTTTAATCTGTTTTTATCTCTTAGTGCCTCAGAGACCTGGTGTTCTGACCCACCAGCTGTCCATCCCAGCTACCGGTCCTGATCTTGGAGTTCAAGAAGGTCAGTCTGCCTGCAGTGACTCAATAAACCACCTTAAAAGGTTTCCTCGGTCTGGGCTGTGCTCTTGGGTCCAGCCCACATTGTGGGAAGGATGTAGAATTTCATGTTTTGATTTTGGCAACACTCCTCTGTTTCCCCGTCTTGTACAGAGAGAATTAAATTGAATAATTCATGCAAGAATGCAACCTTTAATACATTCAATGAATAATTGAGAATGAACATGATACTGTATAATGGGCCGCTTTCTATGGGTGTGCGTGTCCCCAACGGTCAAGGCAGAGGTCAAGCTGTACGATAAATCCTGAATGTATTTCATACTTAATCTATTTAACAATCATCATTTGAACCCATTCAAGTTCTCACGAAGAGAGAAAAACAACCGTGTCTTGATTGATGCGTATTTTAATTCAATTACTGATGTAATTTCCTAAAAACTCTAAATTCACCATAAAATGACAAATCCTGTGGTGATGGGTTTTTTTTAACAATGAAACAATTATTCAATTAGCTCCCTGTTACTACTTTGATTATAATTTAAAATTGTTAAAACGTGTTTTTAGTAAACGATTTAATCCTTATTAGACTTTTGTGGTTGAATAAAGTTACATAATTCCGTTGAGTAAATCCTCAAATGTTCTAAAATGCCAAAAGAAATCCTTATTATTAAATAGGACTTTATCAATAAGCAGAGATTAATGCCTCCTCCTTGGTGGCCGCTTTCACATGAGGCGTCCCCCAGGGCTCCGTCCTGGGTCCGTTAATGTTTTGCATGTACATGCTGCCACTGGGTCGTATTAAACACAGGTTCAGTAAAGTGGCTCAATGAAAATGTGCTTGAACAAACATTTGAGCAGGAAATTAAAGGGTTATTATGAAAACGTATTGCCAGCATGTTTGCATATGTATTTATTTTACTCTCAATCTGCAATAATTGACATATCACCCACGACATCATGTTAGGCCGTGCTGCTTTAACGGCTCACTTTTCTCCTTTGGGAGCAGAGTCATTTGTCGGAGGGAGACTACCGGACAAAGAGAAACGGTGGGGGGGGGAAAAGAAAGTAAACCAGTCGACAAAAAGATAACCCGAAATACACCTGTGTGAGACGGAGCAATAGGTAGATTTAAGAAGGCTGCAGTAAAAATAGTCCACAGTGGGGAAAAAGAGTGACGGGCGGGCGGCTGAGTGGAGGGAGAATTGTATCACACAGTCTCGGGGTGAGAGAGAGACACGGAGAGACAGACAGGAGGAGAGATAGACAGTGACAAAGGGAGAGATAGACTGGCTGTGTGAGGATGCAGAGAGTGTCCCCCTCTCTCGGCTGCTGCCAGAGGCAAACAGACAACCTCTCTGCTGCTGGAATGCTAATGCAACAAGCTGCTCCTCTCTTGTCTCTCCTCCCGTCTTTACCTTTCTTCTTCTTCTTCCCCCCCGTGCAGAAAGTTTAGAGACTGTGGACACAAGCATAGACTTTGATAATGGAGACCCGAGGTTTTTACATCGGTCACGCCGAACACGTCTTATTTGTGCGGGAAACCATGGAATCACGGAATCAGGTGCCCCTCCGCTGGAAAATAATGAGTTTTAATGGGAGATTGGTTTAGTGTGTGTGTGTGTGTATGTGTGTGTGTGTGTGTGTTTATTTGACCTCGCTCCTCCATCTCAACCCCCAACATCAAGACACGAACATCATGTTTGTCTGCGGCTCAGTAGCCATGGCTACCGCGGTGACAGTCGCGGGGGTCGCCATGTCAGGGGGGCCAAGCGCAGGTCAGGCAGTCTCTGTCGGTGTCGCAGTTAGCTGACCTCTGACCCCTGAGACACAAAGCAGCGGTTTCGTCCCCCCGGCTTCATCGTCCGGGCAGGTTACAGACTTCCATCATTAAAGACGTGTAGCGCCGGTTTCTTTGCTCTTGAATATTTTCCCGCTTTGAGGCCAGTCATCAGTTCTCAACTTCAGGCAGGACGCAACCTTGAGTGCAGCAAACCGGTTGATGCCGCCACCCAGACTGTCTGCCTGCCTGCCTGCCTGCCTGCCTGCCTGCCTGCCTGACTGTCTGTCTGCACGGAGATGGCGGCTTTTGAGAAATGGTAGCACACTCTGAAGTGTGATCCATTTAGATAGCGGCGAGGTTCTCTCCCTGCACAGACGCGCACGGCGATGCACGCTTAAGCTAAACCCACAACACGCAACAAACAGATGCAGGCGTGCAAACACACACACACACACACACACACACACACAAACATACACACTCACACACACACTCTGCAGTCTCTTGACATGCACTTGCTTGGTTGACGTGTCATCTCAGATAAGCTTGAATGACAGTTAGGGAGTGGCGACTAGTCTGCTGTGCAGAGGAGACTATAGTCACCTCATAATGATTCTGGAGTTTTCGCTATTATTCACCGCTAAAAAACAAAAGCAATCCCTTCCTAACAGATACGGCGCCGCGCCTTCTCCATTCCATCTTGTATCAGGTGTTGCTGTGTGAAGATGCTGCCTCCCTCTGTTTCATTTGGGTTGTTAATGTCCCTGCCACCTTTTTCTATCTCTGTTCAAACATATTGCTCTGCCTCCGTCATCCGGGGAGAATCTTGTCAGTTTTTTGGCAGCAGATGTATGTCGAAGCTATAATTTGAGGATTCGGGCCTCCGCTTGCTTCCCTCCCTCTATCCACAGGCCTCCCCGAGCTCCATTCCTCTATTTTCTTATCTACTTTCTTCTCCTGCTTGCTCCTCTATGTCATTGCCAAATCTCTCCTGCCTCCTCTCCTCTGTCTTCAACTCCCTCCCTCGCCTCCAAACTCTCTCTGATTCTTTCACACACCCTCTTCCCGTTCTATCAGTCTCTCTATTCTGTGACGACTCTGGCTGTTCCCCCCGTGGCACACCGTGTCGTGTCCCTAATTTATTTATAATTAGTGCTCTTTGTCGGGATGCGCGGGGAATGTTAAAGTACACGCCACCTCGTTCTGGGTACAAATGGGCTGGTGTTCCTTCATCCGGCCTCCGCCCGCCCCTACTGGAAAACCAACACCACCGCTGGGACGGACAGACCTTACATTTCAGAACCTGCAGGCGGAATCTTAAAATTATAACAACTCCACAGAGGAGAAGGCAGCACACTGCAAGAAAACACTTCTTTTATTGAGTCGTGTCCGTCAGGAACTGAGCGCTGAAAACATTTTTGTGAGACAAGAGTCTGCTTAAAAACCCTTTAACGTCCTCACCAAAATAAAGAAAGACAATGGGAAATGATTTCTTTCCATGTTTCAATTTTTTTGCATCCCAATAAAGGCGGAGTCTGCTGCTGCCGATTCTGTTTATTAAGGCCATAACTCACAAACTATTTCATGGATCAATTTCAAATTCTATACTATCATAGATCTTAGTGCGAGGTAAGACTGGATTGATTTTGGGAAAGGTCGATTGTACATTTCTGACACTAGGGGGAGCTTTATCTTTAGGTTTTCGGACCGTAATTTCTCAACCGTTGGTCCGATTTACTCCAAATTTGATGCATTTGAATCGACTCGAGGAGATCCATCTTACATATAGATCTCATTTCACTCTTAATGTTTATTTTTTACTTACAAGGGGGATTATTTTCAATAAAATAGCCACGGTTAATGCCTGTTCCTCTGCTGTCCCATTGACCTTTGGTGCGCCCCAGGGCTCCGTCCTTGGGCCCCTTACCCTCAGTCACATTTTTTCAATAAGAAACGGAGACTCAAACTGTGCTTATGCTGTTAAATTTTGTGATACTTTTCTAGAAGTGAGTGCATCGTAATAAATGAAAGAAAAAGGTGACCTGCAGAGAAATCATGAAAGATTAGGGAAAAATCTCCCTCAAGTTGCAGATTTTTCACCTCCTTTTATGACATTTTTGAGAAAAGACTTAATAATAATAATCCCGTGTGACACCCGTCGAGATACGGCTCACCTCTGCATCGCCGGAATGCAAAACAGAATAACAGGAGGAGACAACATGTAATCTGAAAGTGTAATTTGCAAAAACATCCTGTTGAATTTTAATGGCCGTCACTTTGAAACTTTGCATGTTTGAAGTGGAGTTTAAAAAAAAAATTATGTTTTTGTATCACAGCGCATTAATGTCAACGTCATGTGTGCACATGATGTACATGAGCAAATGTGACGGTGCTGACAGGACTCAATGTGTGTGTGTGTGTGTGTGTGTGTGTGTGTGTTTGTGTGTGTGTGTGTGTGTGTGTGATCAGCCAGGAAGAGCTTTTGTCCTTGGGCTGAGGGGGCACCTGGCTCCTCTTCTCCTCCTTGTGATCTCTCTGTTCCCCCTCTCTGGTGCTTCTCTATCCCTTCTCTATCTGTCTCTTCCTCTCTTCTCTCAAGCACCGATCCCTTCATCCCCCCATCTCACACTCTCCCTCTCCTCTGCCCAAGGCGATGCCGTCCTGCAGGCTTTGATCAGGGGGCCAGGGAGGAGAGAGGAAGTGGGTCAGAAAGTTGTGCTGGAGACTGCAGGAGAACAAGGCTGGAATATCGAGTAGGTGAGGCTGGGAGAGGAGAGGGAGAGATGGGAGTAATCTAGTGAGAAAGTGATAGAGTGAGAGAGGGTGAGATAGTGGGAGAAAGAGCTGGGAGGGAGACGGTGAAGAAGAAGGGTAGGGTGAATTGGGGCAACTGGGAGAGGGAGGACGGAGGGTGGGTGTGGGGGGAGCCTTGCCATACTAAAAGAGTGGAAGGAGATAAAAAGAAAATGAAGAGAGCAACAGGAGGAGATAGAGGAGAAGGACGTGGGAAAGGAGAGGTGTCTTCATTTACTGGGAGGAAAAAAAAGACAACACATTTGTCTTGAACGTGAGGCTCAGCATTTAAACAGTAGGATGGAGGATAAGGCCGGGTTTTAACTAATCTGCACAGAGCAGGCCAGCTCAGAGTGTGTGTGTGTGTGTGTGTATGAGTGTGTGTATGAGTGTGCGTGGGTGTGTGTGTGTGTATGAGTGTGTGTATGAGTGTTCGTGGGTGTTTGTGTGTATATCTGTGTGAGTTTGTGTGTGTGTGTGTTTGGGTGTGTCTGTGTATGTGTGGGTCTGTATGTGTATGTGTGTAAGTGTGTGTGTGTGCATGTCTATCTGTGTAGTGTATGTGTGTGTGTGAGAGTGTGTATGAAGGTGTGTTTGCGTGAGCTTGTGATTATGTGTGTCTGTGTGTGAGTTTTTTTGAGTGTGTTTCTGTGTGAGTGTGTGTTTGAGTTTTTTGTGAGTATGTGTTTCTGTGTAAGTTTGTGTGTGTGTGTGTGTGTGCGGGTGTGTGTGTGTGTGTGTGTGTTTGTGCAGAACAGCAGCGATTGAATGTGGCTCTTTGTTTTTTTTAAAGATCATTAAGATGCATAGTTTATTAATATTCAGATCAAACCATTAATATTCGCAGAGTGTTCCTGCTCTCCTTGTGTCGTCAGCTCACCTGGGACTGGGGAGGGCAAAAGGGTGGAGGTGGGAGGAAGTTGAGGGGGGGGGGGAATTAGTGGGACTTTAGTGGGGAGCAGAAGGCACAGTTGGTGGAGGTGGTGGTGCTGGTGGTGATGGAGGTCCTATGAGGGGTCAGCGTATTGTGATGGACAATCTGGCTATGCAAGGCTGCTGCAGGATGGGGGTGCAAGGTTGGGGTATTTGGGGGGTCCACCGCTGGGAGTGTGAGGTGAGAGGGGTGAGGGATTTTAGGGGAAGCAAAGGGGGTTTGGTTGTGGAATAATTGGGCCAATGGGAGGTGAAGCATAAACACACACACATTAAAAACAATGAAAAACACACACAGACATACACACTTTTATCACACACAAGTGGATTTATATTATTATTTACACACTCAATTATGCATTTTTATAGAAAAGTAACTAATATGCAAAACATTCTGAACACCTCCTTGCAAACATTATTTATTTGTTTATTATTGTATATGGTTGCTATTATTATTATTATTATTATTATTATTATTATTATTATTATCATTATTATTATTATTATTATTATCATTATTATTAAACATTAACCCAAGGGAAACCAGACCCAGTCCTCCTCAGGGGGATGTTCCAATATTATTGATTATGCATTGCAAAGCAATATTTTTTTCTACATTTCTGTTGTACATTAGGATCCATCCATCTTTCTATCTCACAATCTATCTATCCATCTATCTATCTGTCTCTATCTCTATCTCTCTCTCTCTCTCTCTCTATCTATCTATCTATCTATCTATCTATCTATCTATCTATCTATCTATCTATCTATCTATCTATCTATCCATCTATGTTTTCATCCATCACTCTCTATCAATCATTTTCTCTATCCCTCTATCAAGCATGCGTCCATCCATCCCTATATCTCACTCTTTCTATCTATTTTTCTCTCTATCTCTCTATCTATCATCTGTCTATCACTCTGTCATTCTCTATCAAACAATCTCTCTATCAATCAATATCTGTATCTTTTCTATCTATAATGCATTCATCAAATCACTCTTCCATAAATCATACATCCATCTCTTTCTCACTCTCTGTCAATCAATCTCTCTATAATCTATCTATCTATCTATCTATCTATCTATCTATCTATCTATCTATCTATCTATCTATCTATCTATCTATCTATCTGTCTGTCTGTCTGTCTGTCTGTCTGTCTGTCTGTCCATCCGTCTGGTTGTTAGAATGTAATAAATGATCGCTAATATGTTGTCAAATGTATAAAAAGTGGGATTTTCAAAACTCCACTGTAACATTTTCATACTGCTTGTTCGAAAAGCCAACGATTCTAAATCCACCGTGGAAGCGATAAAAGCAGGAAAAGCCTCTCACTCAAGATACCACAACCTTGACTTGATAAATGAAATTAAACCGAAGCTGAGAAATTGATTGTTGTCAGTTAATTTTCTGTCTGTCTAATAAAGGATAAAGTCATTGTTTCACCCCCGCCCCATCGACTCGCGAAGAAAGCACTTCAGTCGGCGGCAGATAGACTCAGGCATGCACAAAAGAGGACAGCAAATTAAAGCGGTAATTACTTTTAAGCCCGGAAAGGTGAAGGATTGTATGGCAGGGAGCGATGGGTCAGTGTTGAGCGGAGAATAGCCGAGCAGGCAGACAGTGTAAAAGGCAGATATGCATCTCAATGAAATATGGAAGAGCAGACTCGACAAAAGGTGGAACTGCTCCTTTAATGGCCACATGCCCGCAAAGAATTACCGTCTGAGAGATTTGGAATATTATCTCCTCTTTTGTAGATATCTTTAAACGACCGTTTTGTATTTATCGTCCGTATTAGCCGCAGAGGGGAACGGTGGAGAAAATGTTATGTTCTGCTCTTTAAAATTTCTGCATAACAGGAAATACAACACGGACGGCTCGACAGTCTGGAGGTCGGACGGGGTTTCGGATCAGGAGGGATTTTATTCAGTGTTGCAGAGGTGACTAATATAATAAACTCCATATAGTTTTTAAATATTAGACGGTGTGGACAAATCTGCTCAGTCTGGCATCAAACTGACCCGGATGTCCTTCAGGTCAAGTTAAGTCAGTTTTATGTATATACACTAAATTCACGAAATTATTTCTTAAGAAGAGCAGGTCCAGAATATGAATATGAGAATATGTGGAAAACACACAATTTTGACGTGAAAATAGAAACTTTTGGTAAAAAGAATGGAAAAATAACATTGTGTCACAAGTAAGTCATTCCTGTAAAAGTATTATTCTGTTTAAATGACAGATTTTGCTGGTATGTACATTTGACTTTAACCATTAGCAAGCGCACACTGTTGTTTTTTACAGTAAAAAGGTTTTAAAGATACGGTTTTGGTTTCGTGTTTGAATTTATTGTAATTCACTTCATGCTAATGCTACTTAAGCTAACCGTTTTAACTATCCATCACTTTTATCCATCAATCTTAATGGCTTATAATTTTTACCCAACTATTTTAACAATTATTTGTGCTAAGCTAACTATCTCAGCCATTTGTCCACCGCTTTCATCTTAATATTTTACTTTTTTTTTTGATGTAATGTGCCAACACCCACAAGCTAATCCTAATTTAATTTTTCTAGATCAACTTATTATTAATTAAGCAAGGGTAAAACCCCGAAAAGCCTCTAACACCCTGCGTTGTACACTTTTTTGTGAAGTCAGCAATATGCTGTAAGATCAGATCCCACAGTGACTCAATAATGAAGATAATTATTGAGTCATATGAAAAACAATAATAATAATAATGAAAAACAAGTGCATGTTATAGTAAGTCGTATATGCACACGTTAAAGATAATTGGTGTAAATTCAACGTGAATGTACCTTAACGTTTTCTGAGGTGAAGCTCCGTTGAGGCCGGCACGGAACAGCTGTAATGAAACATGTTGTACCAAAGGAGGGCTTGGCAGTTTGTTAATATTACTTGCATATGTGATACATGAACACATACTAATACTCTCCAGTCATCCATACAATTCAAAGGAGCAAAATTTTGGACTTATGGTTTGGAAGTTAGGGAGGGAAATTCTGTTGGTCAACAAAAAGCTCCTCCTAGTGATGAAAATATGAACTATTATAGTTAAATACGCTTTATATGAAAAGAGTATGAAACGTCTCGAGGAGATCTATCTTTGTTTCATATTTTACTCTGATAGTTCATATTTTACTCACTAGGGGGAGCTTTTTTATGTCTTTTTCTGACATAAATTGACAATAAATTTAAGGTTTTCAATCAGGGGGAGGTAGTGGCAGCTTTATTTACAAAAATGAAGGGGTGACATGGGTGTGACTGTCTTTTTTTTTAACTGCAATAGTCATGCAGACACACTCAGAGGAGGAGAAACACATTTCCTAATGATTCCTCCTCTTATTTACATCCTCAATTCAATTACGTCTTTCTCATCAAGCCGGGTTTCTACCTCAGCCTGAGGTTGTAGCACATGGAGACATGATGTGAACACCTGTACAATCCGTCAGGCGCCGAGCTGCTGGTGCCACACAGACACACACAAACACACACACACACACACACACACACACACACACACACACACACACACAGAGTCAGATATTCCCTGCCAGTCTCCTTCAAGGACGCCTCAGGAAGACTTGGAGGACAAAATCACACACTCCCTTTCCCAGTGTCTCCGACGCGCTGCACTTCTAATGCAGAAAGGAGTCTCCTCCAAAGAGACGAGCAACATGCAGAACCCGCACCCCCCCCCCACCCCCCACCCCCACCCCCCCGCATAGACACGCACACTTAAACACATAAACACCCTGAAAGGCCCCTCCACCTTCCCATCTATGTCTTATTGCTGCTCTTTCCTGCTCTCAGCTGTTTCAAGCCCAGTGTGTGTGCGTTAGTGTGTGTGTGCGTGTGTGTGTGTGTGTGTGTCCATTTGTTTGTGTGAAGTGGAAGGGGCTCACTGGGACTCTTTGACAACCTCATTCACTCCCTTCTTCTCCCCCTTGGCTGCGCCATGGTTGACATGCCCAACAATGAGGCGGGAGGGTGGGAGTGGGACAAAAAAAAATACCCCCAAAAACCCTGAATGCATCTTCATTTGCCTGAACTTTTCACACGTCATCTTGCTTTTGTTGCCAGCCACCCCGTTTACTACGCCGCTTCGGGCGGCTTGTCCAGTTTCCGCTGGAATCCACTTTTCCACCGCACCCCGCCTCCTCCGTCACCCCTCTCCCCTTTTTGCACAATGTTAAGCCCATTTTTAGCCTGGCATAATCTGAAATGGTACTTAAGTGAATTTATGTCCACCTCATTGCATTAAATTCTGCTATTTCCTCCTTCATGTTGCTGTTTTGTTTTTTTTTGTAGTTGGATCATCAACAAAGGGAGCGAGAGGGAGGGAGAGATTTGAAACTCAGACCACGAAGTAGACAGCCTATCAGTATTCAGTAGAGAAAGTGAGTGATGGAGGGAGAAAGAGAGGGAGAGAGAGAGGGAGGGGGAGAAGGAGAGGGGGTGATGTATCAATATTCTGAGTAGTGTTTGAGGGCAAGGGGAACGAACACAGGAGGAGGAGGGAGGGAGGGAGATTGTTGGGCGAGAGGGAAAGAGAGAGAGGGAGAGTACTTGACTGAGTCTGAGTGATTATTTGTTCACGTATGTGCTTGTGTTTGTGCGTCTGTGTTTGTGCGTCTGTGTTTGTGCGTCTGTGTTTGTGCGTCTGCCGTCGTACGCAGCGGCTGCTTCCATTTTGACTATATATTGTTCATACAGTCAATGGAGGAATGTAACTAAGTAACTTACTTTTAGTATTTCCGTTCTATGCTGCTTTTCCATTCATTCATTAATGAATACAACCAGTATTAGATCATTCATCTTACGCTGGCTAATCGGGGTTCACGTACATCAGGTGATTGCTAAAAGTACCGCGTGCGTCTGAAACAGGAAGTGCGGTGGTTTGGCGATCTCTGCAGATGTGCAGAAAACTTTCAAGAATGTCAAAAGGCTGCATCTGGCGTCCGTTTCCGGAAGCATTGTAAGACTAAGATCTTTGTGCGTAGAGTGTATCGGGCTGCTGAAACAGAAAAAAAAAACAAAAAAAACGCTGCAGCTGCACTGGATCATCCATCGTTCTGCACAAAGAAACAGCGAGGTGAGGTGAGGAGCGGAATGTGAGCCGCAACAGTGAGGAAGAGCTGTTGTTGGGAAGCACCAGCAGGAAATTAAGGGGTTGATTTTATTTATTTAGTTTCTATTTTTGCCTGTTAGAGGCTCAAATTAAATAGAAAAAAACTACGATGTCGAGCATGGAACAAACTGTAAGAAGCGTTTTCTCCGTAAATAAATTCCCCGAAAATTTGAGGATATTATGGAATCGTCATCGCCGCCACCACGTCAGCAGATCCTCCGTGTTTAACGCAATAACTCAAAAAAATATTTCATGGTTCTTTTTCAAATTTATACCAACATAGGCCTTAATGCCAGGAAGGACTGGAATGATTTGGGGGAATGGTCGCCTGCATATTTATTATCTCCAAAAAGTTTCAGGCATAATTTCTCAACTGATTTAGTCCAAATTTGGCGCCTATGAGTCCATTTAAGTAGATCTACCTTGTATTTATCATATTTTACTGTAATGATAATAATAATATTAATAAAATAGCTTATATTTTACTCACTAGGGGAGCATTATTTAAAAAAACAATGTTTTTTGTTTTTTTTACATTCCTCAAATCAGGGAGGGGGGGGCTTACTTGGGGGAGATTTGTTGCTTTCAGCCTTTCATTAACACGGCGACAAGGTTTTTGTGGCCTGAAACTTTTGGAAACGGTCCAAGAGCAGAGTGACTATCTGGTCTTAATTTTGCAATAGAGGCTGTTTAATTTTGACAGCAAACTGTAGAGTTTGTTTTCCATGTGGTCGCCGCAATACAGATTTTACATACGGCTTTGATGTGGTGTAAGCAGGGTCTCATTTTATCCTTCTTGTAAATTAGTAGTATATATTATCATTTTCAGCCTAGTACCACGTCATCAAAACGAAATTTGAAAAACAAAGTCGTACATTCATCTGCCATAACGTTATGACCACAAACAGCTGAAGTAAAAATAACATTATTTATTACTTTTCTTCAATGACATCTGTCAATAAATGTGATATACTAGGTGTCAGGTGGCTCAGTTGGGAGATCGGTTGTCCACTTCACTGAAGGTCGCTGGTTCGGGCTGTAGCACGCATTGCTGAAAAAGTTGATTTAAGTTCTTACAGAGAGGCGTCTGAACAGACTAAGCTAAAGGGGGAGATAAACAATATCAGGCCGGTTGGTCTTAATGTTATGGCTGATTGGTGTAGAGAAGAGTGAGGTGACCTCATCGAAAACAGGCCTCACATAAATACGTGGGTAAAAAGGAAAACAGCTGCTCCAAAGCGTTTTTCGCCCTGCTACGTTTCAAAACGTTTTGAATCGTCTCTAAATCCATGGTTAACCAGTTTGTCTGAATGCGCTTAGAAGTAAACAACCTGAACAGAGTCATTAAAGCAGAACTGAAGTTGCAATTGCTTTGAACTGATAACCGAGGAAGTTGCACTCACGATTCAGAGCTTGTCTGAGGATGGTTGTTATTCTGGGGGGAAAGGAGACGACTGTAATCTTTTCCAGACGCCGCCGGTTCCCTGCTTTGTTTTTTAATCAGAGTCATTGTGTACAAGGTGGTCCCACACAAATATGTGGACAGAATGGGGCGTGAGTTGATATCCGCTGCTCTCATCAGTCGGCCCCATCCATCCAATCACAGTGACACATCTTCATCATTATCCTATAATCCGCTGCTGTCTTTTTAAATTTGACTCCTTCCATTCATCTAGTTCTTCCACCTTCCTCATCCCCATCTCTGCCCAGTCCTCACGCGTCCATCGGCCACATCAATCGTAAGTCTCAGCAGAGTCATCCGCCACCATCACCATTATCCAGACTCATATGATGGAGATACCTGCTGCTGCTCCGGGCAGAGACCCTGAGCGCCAAAGACTCTCACATATGATTTCTTGTCATAAAAATTCATCTTTACTTCGTTCTTTGTCCCTCCTGGGGGTTTTAGCCCAATCCAACGATGTCAATTCCTCCACCATGCCGGGGAGTCAGAATGACCACAAATCAAGTTGGACAGATGTCATACTGTTTGCTGTCCTCGCCCTGCAGACACATATTCAGTTTGTTCCGTTCTGGTGAATTTACCAGTTTGAGACCAGTGTGTGTCTCAAACACGATGGCATGCGGAGATTTGTGCTGCGACGGAAAGGTTTTCACTTCACATTCCGCAAATCCAGACTCCAGTCAGTTGAGGATTCTCCCCTGAGAAAGCCGGCGCACTTCTGTGTGCAATGAAGCTCCAGCGAAAGCTCAGCCGGGAAAACCATTCCGCTGCATGTTCGTGCCATAGTTTATTCCTCCTGCCATCCTGTCACACACACCTTTCACTCATGCTACTCTCAATTTCCTGCTGTCACTATCAGATATCATTCTTTGACATTTTACTTCTATCTTTTAACTAGACCTACGCTGTCGTCCCAGACAGCAAGGGTATATCCCGGAAAAGTCCCTAGTCCCCAAATCAATGCAGTTCTTCCTCACACATATACCCTATGTGGGTATAAAAGTATGAAAATGATCCATGAGAGTGTTGAGGTATGTCTGGAGAAATGTGTTGAAAAAAAACAACCCTAGGGAGTAAAATGTGAACTTTCAGAGTAAAATATGATATAGATACAAGATAGTTCTCCTCGAGTTGATTAACATGCACCAAAGTTGTACAAGTGGTTGAGAAATTATGCCCTGACAATTTTGGAGATAAAGCTCCCCCTAGTGTCAGAAATATTCATTCAAACATTCCCACAATCACTCCAGTTCTTTCTCATACTAAGGCCTATAACTGTCTGATTCATGAAATAGTTTTTGAGTTATCGCGTTATCACGAAGGCTCTGCGGACGTGGTGGTAGCGACGACGATTCCATTTTGGGGATATAAATATGATTCTCTCTACTTCTAGATAGGATTCTCTCTAACACTAGTTCTTTCACGGTACTGTTACAAGTGCCCTCCACCTGCCTATCTTCACATATGGTCACCAATTTCATCACTCATCAGTCCCAGCAGAGTAATAAGCCACCACCACCAGTGTATGGACTCCAAGGTGGTGTATATCTTACTTGTCTTCCGCACAGATATGATTTAATCCAATTCTCTGACTTTCCAATAGACCATTTATCACCTCTTAAGTCTGGACTCCAGATATTCTCAATGTGGGTCGAGGGCACCTCATCATCTCCCTTTGAGTCCTTGCTCACAGCCTGTAGTTGAAAGACCTACATCAGAACAAACACTGGTTCGGGATTTTCCAATCGAATCCTTTTCAGAGAAGAATGCATGAACAATATAAAAGATCTCCTCTCCTCTTGTTTTCCCCTGCAAACGCTCAGAGTACTATATTTCCACAAGTGTCGTCCGTATCGTCGTATCTCGCAACATAAATAAGCTGCGTATTTCCACTGATGTCTGCGGATTCATCAAGCTGAAGTGAAAAGAATTCGCCCACGGGGAGATTACCCACAACTCCATCAACGATGTCTTCTGCCATAGTATCTACTCTGTGATAAACGGTGTCGTTTGACCAAGCACAGTTTTTTTTTTTATTTGTCTTCTGAGTTTTTTTGTCCAATGTTTGAATTAAGAGATCTTCAGCTGTGGTGAAGGGCTTCTTGGATTTAGCCACTAGCAAAGGCAGGTCTTTTCTTTCCATAAGGTTTGTTGATATGTTCTAAAGTCAGAGGCAATGAAACTTTATTTTCTCAGTCTTAACAAGCTAATTTCTAATTATCTTTTAGCTTCTTTTTTTAAAATTGAATTTCCTACTCTGTGCTTTCGTCGGAATTGCAGATATGTTTAATCCGCAAATCCTAAAATAGTAAATACACAAAAAATCCAAACCTACCGCTCTGAGTGAAAATGATCAGTTCCTCAGTTGTGTTAGCGTAACTAACGTTAGCTATAATGGAGTTAGCTAGCGGTGTTGCGTGGTGATCTTACCAGAAATGCTACGTTAGCAGTTATGTTGAAGGCAGAAATTCCTCTTCACTGAGGTCAGTGATGTTCACCAGTGGTCTTCCTCCAACGACCTTATTCACTTCATTCCTAAAAAGGGGAAGATGGTGGTTCTGATCCACTAATGTTGTTGTGGATTTAGCCCCGTGTTTGGCATCTACCAAACCTTTCCAGCGGTTTTTAATTTGTTTACCTCTCCGGTCTATCATTACCCTAGACAGTTTCTTTGATTTTCTTTTTAGAATTCATTTTTCTTACTTTCCCACCACGATCTTAAATTCTTTGAGAGCTGTGGTCCGGTTCTTCATGGAAACAAGCATCATGCACGGACGTCACAACGCTGGGTATTCAAAAACAGTCTGCAACCAGTACGTTTTTAATCCCGCATTGAGTTTTCATAAGTAGCATTTCCAATCCTGATTTCACATCGACTCTAATCAGAATGTAGGGATCCATCTAAATCCTGGAACAGAATGAATATTTGTGAACGTATGAATAGTGGCTCATTTTTTAAAGTGCTAAAACGCCTAAAGCTACACACTGTGAGCTGAAAAAACAAATTTATCTTATCCTCTGCTTAGAGGGTAAATCTGGGCGTACGCTGTTTGATTTAAGCCCATTTTTGGCGCTATCTTGAGACTGTTGGGGCTCATCAAGTGTCATCTGTCATGCAGTGTGCAGTAGGGCATGCGGAGGACCGATCAGCAGCTCCAGTAGATCCATTGGACTGGATTTCTGAGGTGTCAGAAATTTTGGCCGGCCGACTCAAGCTTTTGAACAGTTGATGCAACGTCACGACTCGATCACCTTAAGTCATTTTTTTCCCGATGAGCCTGTGTGAAGGGTTTACTGAGCGTCTGAGTTGCCATGGCAACACAACATGTTTGTAAGCACTCATGAAGTAGGAGGTGCATTTTGTGGCTGGTAGCAACTGCACAGCGAGGAAGAAAAAGAAAGGTTCTCAGCAGGTTCTTCATCATAGTGGACCTAGCTACCAGTCTAACGCTCTCGACAGTCGCACATAGTTAACTTACCTCCAGTTCTCTCTGCTAAATAGACCAGTCAAGCTATCCACGTCGTCAGAGCCACCTACGAGTCCAGATCTGCTGACAGGGAGAGGTTTCAGCACACAGTATGGCTAAATTGATCAAGGTACCTCATTTCTGTCTTGTTAGCATATTGCTAGCTAACACATTTCTTCCCTCCTTGAAGCTTCCAAACGAATATTTGTTTACAGTTTCATATAGCCGGGTTTACATGGACACCCTTCTCCTTTGGGAACAGCTGAGTGACGAGCACAAACACGACCAAAAGATGATGAGTTTTATCAGAATGCGGGAGTCAACTGTGTGATTATGATGCTTTAATGAAGAAACAGCTGATAATAACACAAGTTTACTCCTATACTGGAGACACCAGGGGGGGAGAGGGAGAGGAAAAGGAATAGCCGTAACTCTGAGTGGTTTTACTCTAACTAATTTTGCGTCAGTACGTCGTTATTAAAAATTACGTCATTAGAGAGGCTGTGTTGAGTGGGAAACTCCCCAGAAATGTGACATTAGTCAATTAACCGACGTAACGTGAGAAGGCAGAAACTCCTCATCACGCGCTTTTATTCTGGAAGGACAGATCCACTGATGGTCAGAGACTTTCTCAGCGGTCTTCCTTGTGTGCTCACACAAGTCGTGAGCTTCTGCGGACGATGAATTTGTACAGTATGAGATGGAATAAAACAACAACTAATGTAAAATCGTCCAGTTTGCGTCCAGTTTGAGGAGCTTTCGGATTCATACTGGCTTTTCCAGAGACCCTAACTCCTACAAGCTGTTCCATAAATCTCCTGCTTGTGAATCACAAACACATAAAAGATAAAGATCACACCCTCATCCTGTCCAACCGCCTCACTGACTCAGCCGTTGTACAAACGTCCCTTCTGCCGCTACGTCTTTGTAATGTTTGCACGGAACGGTGAGGCGCTACTTAGGCACAACGGCAAACAAGCAGGGTTTGGTTTAGGCTGAGTCTCCCGTAGATAATATAAGTCGGTGTGATATCCGCCAGAATGACAAAAACAAGTTTTGGTGGGTGTGTTTGCCTGAGATGGGAGTCACAGTTTACAATACATGTGGATGTGATGGAATCTCCCACTTGTTTCAGGCATCCTTTCTCCCTCCGTCTCTCTTTTACTCTGCCTGCTAATCAGCATTTGAAAGGCAGTTTTGACACTGAGAAAGAAAGTGAGGGGGGCACAGGGAGGCGGGGTAAACGAAAGCATGAGACAGTGCGTGAGGGAGAGGGAGAGGGAGACTGAGCCGAGTGGCTGTACAAGCATGCCTTTTATATTTACTACTGACTGAGAGAGAGAGCGAGAGAGAGGGAGCGAGAGGGAGGGAGAGGGAGCAGCTGAAGGCAGAGACAACTGGTGTGCATGGCTTTCCCAAGAGGAAATGAAAAGAAAGAAGCTCAGCAAGGAGAGTGAATGAGTTAGCGGGAGAGAGGAAGGGTGGGAGGGAGCATGCTGGAAAAAGAGAGAGAGGGAGAGGGAGAGGGAGCGGGAGCGAGGAAGAGATTCTCACACTGGCTGTGTCCTAATCCGAGTCCATCTCCAAGAAGCGGCGGAGCAGAGTGTTGGTGAAGTGAGTCAGAGCCAAGGAGAGCTACATCAGCGAGCTGCACACACACACTCGCTCACTCACCCACACACACACTCTTTTTAAAACGGGAGTCCAAGATGTGTCCAGCTCCACCGTCACAGCTTTTCTGAAAGTGAGGAGAGTGCCGCTGAGCCAGCCCCCCCTTTGGCTCACACACACAGTGTTTGTTTGCTGCGTCCAAGCTCAAGGTGCTGCAGGAGGTGCTGCTGGACGAGGAGGTGGTGGTGGTGTTGGAGGAGGAGGAGGTGGTGGGGGTAGGGGGCACTGCTAGGGCAGTGCAAAGGGTTCTGGAGAGGAGGAGAAGAAGAGGAAGAAGAAGTGGCGGACAAAGTGGATCAGATCAACAGCAGCGGACTGAATGTTGAAAATGCCTTTAAGGTGAGTAGAACTTTACCATCACACACACACACACAGACACACACACATACACACACGCACACACACACACAAACACTCAGGTTGGATTTTCACACACACACTGGTCACACACACACAAACCCAAAATCAAGTTGTCACCTTTTCTCTGCTGTCAGAGTAAAGTCTTCGTGTGTCGCCCTGGAATCTGGATGAAATCATGTGAAGTTTTACTGTAACTTGTTAAATTTGCCTCTTAATGAGTTCTAGAAATGACCAGCATGTGTGCAGCCCTGCCAACTTTCTCTTGAATTTAATTTACAACTAAAATACATGCGATAACAAGATTTATTCAACTTTATTCGCGCAGTAATAATGAATAGAAAGGCAAAATTGGTGAAGTATTTCATTCAAAAGTGACTCAAAAACTCTATTTTTTTAAATTAAAACTGACCTTTCCTCGACTCTAAATACTCAAAATTTCTCAAAACAACAGCTCAAAACATTACTTTCATAATTCCCTGTGAATTAATACTGTGGGATAATTGATCACTGATGAGATAATTACTAAATGCACCATTATTGCCTTTCTAGAAAGTTTCTATATGCATCAATTTAGCTTCACTGAGGAAATCTTCCCTGCAAATCTTCCAGTTTTGCCCCATAGATGAAGCCAAATGTTAATGCATGTTTATTTTCTCCCATGTACACTTTCTGCCACATTTTGGAGTTTGAGCTGCGGCTGCAGCAGAGGGTGAGCGTCTGACTCCGTCTCCACCTGCAGTGGCAGAATTTGTCACAGTTTACTGGTTTGGCTCACATATGATGCCTTCAGGGCTTTCTTTCTTGCAGCAGGTGGTTCTGATTGACAGCTTGACTCTGATAAACGTGCTGTTCATCTCTTCTGTAAAGTAAATAAGAATATAAGGGAGGTTTCAGCTGTTTCTTTCTTTCGTAATTGGGTGGAACAGTTATTCTAGGCGTGCGCACACGGGCAATAAAATGTCGATAAAATCGGTTGCGTTTGCTGAAAAATCTGAGCATCGTTGGTGAACACACCTGGCGCTGAAAATGAATTCAAACGCATAACTACCCGCAGATCAGAGCCGCCCTTTCAGGCGTGGAGATGAGCCATCAAATACGGCGCTTCTACCACCACGGATTTGATCTTTTAAAAGAAAAAAATCCTCACCGTTTACTGCCTCCACTTCTTTTTCTTCTCATTCTTCTTCTTCAATAAAGATGGGATGCAGCGGCGATGACATGAGGCGGGGTCAGACCTTGGCACCACATGTCCGTGATAGAGTTTAAACCCCGACCCACAGAGCCCATAAGCCCCTCCATCTGTTTGACTCCTCACATGTGCAGCACGCTTTGGTCATGACCCACCATTAGGCCTATTTTTATTGGATCCAAATGCGGGTTTCCTCTTTGGGGGTTTAGTCATTTTTAGGAGCCGCGCTTGGTGCCAAAACAGACAACTGGGTGACAGTGGGTCGGTGTGTGAAAGTGAAAACGTTGACTTAATATGGTGGCCGAGGGGTATTTTCTGAGGAAAAGAAAATAAAGTCATCGGATGAGGCTTTTAAGGTAACATGTAGTATGTTTTTTTCCAGCTCAGGTTCTGGTTCGACATAGAAAACGGGCCGTAAAGGAAGTTAAAATAAGATCCCAGGTAGACGCCTCACCTCTCTTCCTCTTCCCACTCGCTCTCTTGATATCCACTCTCTGAGGTGGTCAGTGTCTGGCGGGCTGACAGACAGCCGCTCACACACACGTTTTGCTGTGGCTGTGTGTGTGTGTGTGTGTGTGTGTGTGTGTGTGTGTGTGTGTGTGTGTGTGTGTGTGTGTGTGTGTGTGTGGAGCACTGACAGACAGAGTGTGGGTCTGTGACAGAGTGTCAGCGCCGTGTCAGGGAGATGTGTTTAGTGTCACACTCTGCTGACCTGATCTCTGGTCAAACTGTCCACTCGGGCCCCACTGTGGCTCCTTACATAACCCCCGCTGTCATTCACACTCTGGCCTGAGGGGATCATCCAGGTTGTGTGCACACACACTTAAACACACACACACACATGCAGTTGTTTCATATGGGAGGTATGGAAATCCGCACTCTGTCTGAAAATCTACGTCATGACGCAGGAAAAATACAAATTAAATTAAAATGATTAAAACAGAAGCGTAAAACTCCAAGCACTGGTGGGAATTATCCCGGTTTCTCCCAGAGTTCTGCAGGACTCCTACACAACTGGAGCAACTCTCATCCCGAGTTGGATGAGGCTCCCAAATCTGACATCTGCACTTAATTGACGTGTCCACATTAACATGAGGACATCTCTGCCGGTTTGCCGCGTGAGTGTGTACTTTCAAAAAGAGCACACACACACACACACACACACACACACGTCAGCATGTGTGTGTTGGCGAGTGTGTGACCCTGTGTGCTGGGCTTTGGCCTGTGGTTATTTAGAGGTCAGTGCTGATGTGGTCTCTGCCTGCAGGAGTGGATTTACCATCTCCAGCCTCACAAAGACCCGAATCCACTCAGCAGACTTTTGTACAGTCAGGAGGAGAACTTCCTGTTTGGTTCCCCCTTTCTGCAATCTTTTTCTTACAACTGAGGAACATTTTGAACTTTTAAACCGGCGTAGAACTCCGCAATAAGATCACATCGCTCCCCCTCACAGCGTTCAGCCTTCAGCCTCACATCAAGTCGTAATTAAGCCTCATATTCTGTTGATTTGTGTTACTTAATTGACCCGGCATAAGAATCACACATTTCATGAATGATTCTCTTTTTAATGCTGCTTATCCTCGAAGTAGAATAGACACCTTTATAGATTTGTGCTCTGTTGAACCATTTTTTCAAATAAGGTGAATTGCGTGACATTTCCTAATACACTTTTCTATTTAATCTGAATTATTTGGTTGTTCTGGTCGCTCCAGATGTGACAAATAACAGGAACGTTTCTCGTTCTATAGTGAATTTACTCAAAATTGCTTACTCTAAACTTTCACCAGTTCTTAAGGAACGACATCTGATTTATTTGAGAAAGAAATCAGGTATTAAATGTTAACACATGATTTTGAGCACTCATAGAGTCTTCTTTCATTCAGGGCAGGTGTAGTGGAGCGCTTCTTTTGTGTACTCTCGGAGGCGGATGGTAATTATGACAGGCGTGGATTGGTTTCTGCGTAGCTCCTCGCCCGTTAGGAGTGGACATCAAAGGCTCGCTCGCCCAAAGCCATCTGTAATAAAAGAGGAGGAGGAGAGAGATATTGATTAAGCAGGGGGAACATTAGCAAATCTCTTTCTCCTTTTTTCATGCGTGTCTTCATCTGTCCGTCATTTCTCTCTCTGTAACTGTTTGATTTGCCTCCATCCCCCCCCCCCATCTGCTCTTCATCCACCCCTCTATCATTTATTTATCGCTGATCTCTTTATTATGTATTCTTCCAGTATGGGGAGGGTCCGCGCCGTCACTGTGGGGGCCGCTTCACTCGCACCGGCTTTTATCATCATTCCTTCACACCCGTTCCGAACCCTCCTCTTCCTCCTCATCGCTGCAGAGATACCTGGGGGCGGGCGGGGTCACTCTGGTCCAATCTAACGCCATATTGATTCCATTAGATAATTAATGATCCAGGCAGGGTCCAGGGAGGAGCAAGTACGGGGTTAGGAGACATGTGGGGGTTGAGTATGATGGGAAAGGCGAAGGGGGAGGAGGAGACGGAGCAGAAGGGGTAGGGGGGGGGCGACGCCAAGGCCCTTGAGAGTTGGAGAGAACCTTGGCTTGGGAAGAGAGTCAAGGTCAAACGCAAGTGGAGCTTCGTTATGGAAGCAGAAAGTGGAGTGAGTGGGAATATGGAATACTGATAGCGGGAGGCAGCAGCAACTGTCGATTGATCGGCGGCTGAAAAATTGTACTTTAAAAAGTCTTTTGCTTCCAAATCTTGAGGTCCGACCCGGGCCGTAATGCATGATAAGTAGTTTTCGGCTGTCCGAGCAGAATACCAAACTTCATCTCCCCGGACGCTCCAGACACTCATTTACAAGCCCTCAACAACATGAAAGGCCAGATAGCAAACTAGCCCACATCAAATATTCTGTTCATGTTGTTTCCACTCATGTTTTCTACATCTGTGGAGATACTGAGCGCGCTCAATTTGATAAGAAATTATTCACAGCAATATCATACATTAGGGTTTGTGCGTGGGCTCCACTTCGGCCCTTTTTTATTAGTATATAATTAAAGACAGATGGAGGTTGGATAAAAGAGGCGAGGACTTGAATCACTTCTGATGATGGCGGGCGTTCATGGGGCTCATGTGTGCTAAAATCTTCACTTTGTGTTTTTCCCCCCTTTGTTGGAAAGTGGACTGTTCAGAAGTGACATATACGTCACCTTTCACAATTTGCCGATGATCTAAATCTATCTGAAACTATATTAATATTTCACCTAGCCCATTTCAAATTTTCAAATTTCATATCCTCTAAACCGAGTGATGTTAGATTTAATTTAGTAACCTAATTAAGATTAAAATAGTAGACCTATGTCCAACTAGCATAACTGTATTCGGTTTATGAATTATAATCTAGTCCAGCTAACTAGACCGAATCACATAGATTCAACAAAATGCTTCTTTTGATGTACTTAACTGTGTTTATTCTTTTCTACATGAACTAAAACAAACTTTTTTCAGTGTGCGATTCACTCTTAACTGTTCATTTGTGTCAAATCAATCATATGATGTGGGTTTAATAAGCTGTGGTTTTAAGTTAGACCTTACTAAAGTGAACTAAGTTCTTTTTTGGAGGATAACCGCCCACTTCTCAATAATTAGATTATTAACCATTATTCTTGTATGTTTTTATGCTACAGCTAAAGGAGTTAAGTAGGGTTGCGCTTGTCTGACCTCTGAAACCACCAGACAGAATCTACTTCCACTCTTGTTTTGCATTTATCCTATAGAATAAGTCTTCATCTCATGATTTGCTTCTTCACGTCGTTTCTTTTTAGCCAGATTTGAGCTGTGGGGGGATTTTTTAGGACATACAGTCTGTCCACATCTACTAAAACTGCTTTATAGAAGTAAACTAAAATTCACATGTTCTATTCAGGCAGCATATAAAGTCGCGTATTTCTCAACTGATTTATTCATATTGCCTCTTTTGTATTTGTTTTTTGTTAACATTTTTAGGCCCATTTGAATTTCATGTTGATCTTTATTTGCCCACACTCTCTTCTGATTGGGGAAACATTCCAACGACGTCGGCACAAATTAAATCTTTCCAGACGCGGGAGCATCTCCATTTTTTCCCCAGTTTAATCTTATTAACTGAAAGTCTAAGAGATGTTTGAATGGGTGGATGTTTGAAAATAACAAAGAGTCCCTGAACTGGAACTATCCTCCTCTTCCTCTACATCGCCTATCCATTCTCCTGCTGCTCACCTTTGCAGGATCACAGCTTGCATTTTGTCTCCGGTGGGCTGTGGGGGCTTCTCTGCCTCCACATTGGCAGTCCTGGCCAACCTCAGCAGTGGGCCCCAGGGGCTGGAGAGATGAGGCATAAAACAACCATGTCTCAACCTAGGGGAGCTGGTGGCATGGCAGTGGGGCTATTGTCTGTCTGCGTGCTGTTTGACTTAAATGTGTTCATTTGCCTGATGCCCCTGACTCCCTTCGGGGAGAGGAGGGGCATGCTAACGAACCTCTGACAGCTGGAGGCCCTAATTAAACGTCTCTGCTGAAAATAAACAGAGCCGGAGCCAAAGTGAGCAGCCAGAGAGAGATGCACAGCAAACAGTGGCTAGATACGTTCGCCACTGTTCCTTCCTCTCTGCGGCTCCTGACACCTTTCCGGGAGATTGCATCTCCATAGCGCAGGGGGTCTCAAACACTCCGCTGCGACACTTCCTTTGGACGCCGTCGCAATTTCCCTCCCCATCTATTTCTGACATAAGACGCGGCCGTTGGGTTTTGTTCGGCGGACGCTTTCGCTCCGTCTGGATAACACGTCTGACAATCAGCCTGTTGTGCTGCTTGCTAGCCAGGAGCATTAGCAGTCAAAGTGGCGGGGTCCATTTGGATGAGTGCATTAATGGGCTGCCCAACCTGTGACAAGGTTATGAGGCTGATTGAATAATTACCATGGAGGCCCCTGTCCATTACGCCCAGACAGAGTGACACGCACGGCGAGATGGAGAGATAGTTGGGTATAGAACGATGGAGGTGGAGATTAGATAAGCACAGATAGGGTCAATTAAGAGATAAACATACAGGTATGGGATGGAAAAGGGATCTGTGTGTGTGTGTGTGTGTGTGTGTGTTTGTGAGACAGATAGAAAGAGAGAGACAAAATGTGTTTCCTGTCTCCCCTGTGATGTCCGCTTCCTATTGTACTTCCCCTAATATGGCATGTAGTGCACTTATCTGGGTGAGATAGAGAAGGTGACAAAGGTGAAGTGGTTAGACAAAGGTGTGACGTCCTCTGTTCGCCCCTGTCTGCTCTGAACTAGACTCTCTAAAAAGAGGCTTGAAGCTTGAGGGGAAAATAAAGCTCACCTAGTAGTTGAATGAAATAATTCAAGCTGTAAATTCTCTTCATTCCGTGCAATAAAACTTTCAAACTCTTGACGTTTATACACCTTAAACCACCCAATTAACCAACACAGACATTTATTAGTCACATTTTTATATAAAGAAAAGATACCATGATGCAAATGTTGTTGTTGTGCGTGTGTGTGTGTTTTCTACAAAGGACAACTTAGAAATCTTCTGAGAGGTGCAGATTAGAGGAACAGGTGATTTTAAGGTTTATCTAGAAGATTAATCTAATCAAAATGAATCTTTCACTAAACCCCCTATGGCCACATCATGAGCCGCCCTACTCGGCCTCTGATCGGCTTTGAGTGACATTTGAAGACCCTCACTGACAGTCCTTTGATTACACATGAAAAGGTTATTGTCATAGCCAATCAGAGGCAGAGTTGGGCGGGTCATGATATTGCCATAGGAGGATTCCTATATTGAGTTCCGTGGAGCTTTGTTCTCTCTGGAAGCCTTTTTGTTTGTTAATATGGGATATTTAGTCGGTCGGGAGGTCTTCAGTGTTCAGCTTAGGGTGAATGTGCTTGAAGAGCATCGACCCATGTAGTCCAGACACCGGTGGTGGTGGTGGTGGTGGTGGCTGATGACTCTGTTGAGGATGATGAAATGACAAAGTTAGTAAATCTGCCACGGACTGGCAGAGGGAAAAGATGGCAGCAAGATGATTGACTAACGAGGAAGGGGTGAAGATGAAAACAGATGATATCTCAATGACAGCAGGAAATTAAGACTGAGCACGCATGAGAGATGTGAATGACTGAATTAGACCACAAGTGTGCAAAGGAATAGTCTCCCTGACTGGATTATAACTGATGGCCACCATTTAACCTCTATTGAGGAGAGATACCTGACTCCTCGCCAATCTGGAAGAACTGAGGTAGCCTTGAGGTTCAACCTTCAAGGATCAACCTCAGCAGTACTTTGTCTTTACTGTTAATTAGCAAGTAATAATGTGCGAACATGTTAACTAAAGTAGGGAACTAGCAACACATTGGAACCTCAGCATCATCATCGTGAGCAGCTAGAATGTACGACCATGGACTCCCAGGACGGTGGTTAGAACCTTCTAAGCTCCATTAATGCATGAATTCTGATGATCATGCTTGAAGGGGGTATCAGGAGGTAAATATCCACTTCCTCAGTGTCCGCTGAGGCAAATCTTTTATATCGCCAGCCTGGGACCGTGTTAGCAGTAGAAAACATAAATCTTTGCCTTAAACTACTTAAGGTAAGTGGATGACCTGACCTCCCCTTTCAACTGCTTCCCTCTGAAGTCGCTCCGACAAGTTTTCATGCATATATTTAATGTTGACTGCTTTGAGCCTAGATTTGTGAAATGATACCAGCCAAAACCTGCCCGGCTTCCCCTGATCCCTCTTAGCCAAGGTCAGCATAGCCATGCTAAAAAGGGAGTTCATACTATACTGGCCTGGCAAAGCCCTACTGAGTTAATTGTGCTGATCCAGCCGGGCCAAAGTGATAGAGGGTTGGAGAGTTAGGGGAAGTAAAAGAGAGAGAGAGGGCAGCTCAGGCCCAAGGGCATGACACCACCGCGCTCGGGGCCACACTAGCCCTTTAAATGTCAACACAACAATTGGGGGAAGGGGTTGGGGGGTGGGTGAGGATCAGGGCACTATTTGAGGGCATGGAGGAATATTGTCAAAGTCCACCACAAGAGTGAGCAGGAGACATGTTTGAACCACCGGAGGGCTGTGATCTTCTCTTTGCAGCTTCAGTCATTAGTTTGTTACCGTGGCGACAGTCTCTCACCTTTACGTATCGCTCTAAATCCATCTGTCTGTCAGTCTTTTGGTCTTTTCTACCTCACTTCCTGTCTTGAAAATTCAACTTCCAGTCTCGACTGGAAGTAATTTTTCAGATGATGAAGTAAGAAGCCAGGAGATGGGTTTTCCACTCAAGCGTATTCATACAAGTTCTGCTCCAATAAATTCAGAGCGGCTGAATGCATGGCAATCTTGCTGCCACTTTTCTAGGAAATGTATCTTATTTATTTTTTTGTCTCGAAAGAAAAATAATCTTACGTTTCACGTTAGAAAAATTCCTAATAATATTATAATAATATCGAGCTAGTTTAAACCGGAAACAAGGCACAACGATGGTTTGGATTTTATCCCAGCAGACGAACAAGATTTCTTTTCCTCATTTCAAGAATATGGAAATTCTATTCAAAGAAATTATGAATCTTTGATGAAGGTAAAATCAGCTCAATCAAAAGACTAAAATACTTATTTTAAGCGAATCGATCTTAAATAAATGATTTTTCATTGCTTGTATTGAGAAAATATCAGGTCTGCGCCTGTAGTTCAGTAGGTAGAGTGGTCGTCTTCCAATTGGACAATCAGGCGGTCGATGGTTCGAGCACAGCAGTCTACATGTTGTTGAGTCCTTGAGCAAGACCCATATATGCTCCCTGGATGCTTCACAGGCTCCGCCCACTGCTCCCTCAGGAATGGAACCAAAAGCAGAAAATAATTTCACTATGTTGTCCTGTTTGTGAGTAGTTATAGAGACACTATGATTACATTTAAGCATTTTTCTCCACTTTTAATGCACATTACTTTGCTTCAGTGGCTAGATTTTATACTTTAAATCTTTCGGCCCATTGGCAGATTTTTTTTTGGTTAATTTCAAAACGATTTGATCATAATTTAAGAATATCTGGCTTCTTTCTAGTATCGCGGTTTTTTGCAGTGTGGAAAACTTCAACTGTAGATCAAATGTCGGCTTTTCTCGTAATTCAAAGCAGGCTTCAAGCTCCCCCCAAGCTTAAAAAAGGGATTTTCTTCAAAAACAAATTATGCAACGCGTTGAAATGATGTGCTAATTAAAAATTAAAGGCCTTCTAAAATGTTGAATCTAACAGCCCAGTCCCTGACCACATAATTCTACATGTGTGATTGGTGAATGAACCAACTGATTCCTGTTGCTCTTTTTTTCCTTCTCTAATGTCATCTCTCTTGGATCTCCAGATCTGAGTCCGTCACAGTCTCAGCCAATCAGAGCCTTCGTTAGCAGCAACGTTGGCACGTGATCGTGGAGATGGCAACCATGCCATTTGTCAGCGAGGGGAAGTGCGTGAGTGTGGAGTGGGATTTCCTGCAAGGACTACTGGCCAAGCCTCCCACCTTACCCTGGTGAGACACGACACACACACACACACACACACACACACACACACACACTGCATAATCCTGCGTGCATGCCCATGAATTCATCTCTGCAAGGTGATATCCATGCATTAACATCCTTGCACATACTGACAGCCTGAAGAAGAATTCCCCATCAATGAACGCAGGAGACATAAGTCTGATCTCCTGGCTGCTACATGTGACGTGGATTGTTGGTCTGCTGCCAGTCCTGTCAGAGACGTGAATCCCCTCCCCTTAGTGGGAGATTAAGTAAATTTGGCCAGAATTATTAATGGGCAGTCATTTACAGGCGGATATAAAAACTAAGCAGAATCAATGTGTGTGTATTGATTGTTCTCGGTGGCTGGGGTCGAGGCAGTATAATAATGAGATGTTACAGAGGCAGGCATCAGCGCACACACACACACACACACACACAGACACAGACACACACACTCTGTTTATTCCACTTATTAGAGACACGCAAAGCAGAAATACAACAGCTGTGTCAGCCGATTAAGACATGAGTGAATGCGCACACACTTTGTGCAGCCCTCCTCTTGGTTGGCTTCTCTGGTTCACCGACACATGCATGTAGATGTCTTACACACACAAACACACGCAATACAGCAAACAGCACTACTGGTGGTCTTTCTAACTACGGGAAAACAACAACACAGACACAAGGGTTCTTCTCTCCCTCTCTCACACACTCACGCACACACACTCACACCCAAACACACACTTTATTCCAGCGACACAAATTGTGAAGTGGCTGTGACAACATAATTCCACCACTCAGACCCATTGAGGAGAGTCAATACCCAATCAGAGAGACAGGCTACCTGAGCCTCGGCCCCCCTCTGTCACTCCGCGCCTCCCTCTCCTATTGATCATTCAATCACAGCCTCGGCTCACCAGCCCGGGACCAGATGAGAGAGAGAGAGAGACAGAGGGAGAGAGGGTGGAAGCAAGGGGTGCGAGGGAGGGGATAGGCAGAGATTGCGTATGTGTGTTCACGTATGGATTTTGTAGCAAATGACATTATTAGGGACTGCGCGGTGGAAGATAGAAGAAAGGAGTTTGTCTGTAATTACTGGGCCAATCTGCAACAGGAGATTGTTTCACTTGAATTGCAGGAGCCATTCCGGGCATATGTATTTATGAAATGAGATTTCTGGATTGATGCTCGGGTCATCAGAAGAAGAATCAATCAACAGGTGGCCAGTAAACGGTCATTATGCGATAGCCGATGCCAGTTTCTCCCATCCTAAACGCCGCGGATTCATGCACCTCTCTCCGGCCGTTCTTTCTCTCCTCCTTGCTGTTATATGTTTTCCATTTTACCTCTCAGTCTGCAGAACCTGCGTAAAGAGAAGTCTCGCAATGCGGCCCGCTCACGGCGAGGGAAGGAGAACTTTGAGTTCTTCGAGCTGGCCAAGATGTTGCCTCTGCCGGGGGCCATCACCAGCCAGCTGGACAAGGCCTCAGTCATCCGGCTGACCATCAGCTACCTGCACATGCGCACCTTTGCCAGCCAGGGAGACCCACCCTGGAGCCCCCTAATGGAGGGAGACAGCAACTGCAGCAAAGGTGAGCGCCTGAAAGGAAAGGCTACCCTCATTCCCTTCAGTTCACTTTACATGGATGTTTTTTTTCCCAGTTCAAACCAATCAGAGGATACAACTTATTCAAAGCAATATTAAAGTTGGATCTTAAAGGTGCAGTGGATAAAACTAAGTGGCATCTAGTGGTGAAGCTAAGATGTCGCCGTCAAAGAAAGTAAACATGACGACACAACTTCCCTCTCTCTCCCTTCCCTTCTTTTCTCAGTACATTTATAAAGCAGAATCATAAAGGCTGGCGATTCTTTACTGAAGTGATTTATTCACAGAGTTGATGATTGACTTGTGTTCTGTTTGAACACGCTGTAAAGCCTTTAAGTTGACATTTAAACATCCACAAGATGGCAGAGAAGAGTCCAAATATCGAACCAGAAAAATGGCATTGATGAAGTGGGATGTAATAATGTCCAAAGTGAGTAAAGAGCGTAAAAAGTTCTGCGGGGTTCTGTCGGGCCACTAAACATGTGGACACTAAGAGGGGCTGGGCGGTTCCATTACTCATTTTTCACTTCACTTTTTGTCTTCTACATCACATCAATGGGTATTTGCCGTGTCACGGCTATACTGCCCCCAGGGATTTCTGGTGGTACCGCTTTATTTTGCACATCTTTCTGCATAAACTTTCCAGGAATGTGCACAAATATGCAGGAAATGAAGGAAGAGAGTACGAAGAGAGGGTTCCATCTGTAGATACGTCTGAGGACACTGAAGTCACGTCCTGCTTGCTTCCTCTGAGAAGTCCAGGCTTTGGCCACGTAATGAATTTATTATAACCGTTTTATTGCCATTTAGAGATTCCAAGCATTTACAAGCACATCTGTGACAAACATCTGATGAAGTAATAATAATAATAAAAAATAATAATGGTAAACATAATCATCTTCATCCGGCTGTTCCCTTTAGGGATCGCCACAGCGGATCATCTGTTTCTATCCTCCCCTGTCCTATATATCTTCCTCTGTAATGACAACCAACTGCATGTCCTCATCCGTTTTCTGCCCTGCCTGGCAGGTCCATCTCCAGCATCTTTCTACCAATAGATCCACTATCCCTCCTCTTCACGTGTCCAAACCATCTCAATCTGTCCTCTCTGACTCTGTCTCCAAGACGTCCAACCTGGACTGTCCCCATCCTGTCCTTCCTCGTCACTACCAAAGACCATCTGAACATTTTCAACTCTGCCTCCTGTCTTTTTTCGTCAGAGCCGCCGTCTCTAAACCATCCAGCAGAGCTGCTCCACCACCATCTTGGAAACCTTTCCCTTTACTCCTGTTGCTAGTCTTCTCCACCCACTATACCCTGCCTGCACTCGCTTCTTCACCTCTTTGCCACACTCCCCGTTGCTCTGAACAGTTGACCCCAAGTACTTAAACTCCTGCACCTTCTCCACCTCTACTCCTTGCATCCTCAAAGTTCCACCTGCCTCCGTTTCATTCACACACATGTGAATGACCTTCCTTCCTCTTCTCTCCAGCGCGTACCTCCACCTCTCCAGGTCTTTGTACCACCTGCTCCTTGCTTTCACTAGAGATCATAATGTCACCCGTGAACATCATCATCCGCGGAGACTCCTGCCTGACATCATCTGTCAGTCAAACCATGACCAAAGCAGACAAAAAGGGGTTAAAAGCCAGTCCTTGGTGCAGTCCCAGCTCCACCTTGAACCCGTCCGTCACGCTTACCAGTCCAGGCATTGAGAATGTGCTGCTGTGAGTCCTTAGCCCAAAATAACATTCTTACTGGCGGCCAGAGAGCAACATTTAGGCGTTTAATGGATAGTTAAATATTCATAATAAGGAAGTATTTAGAAATGTTTCTTGCTATGGATTTGTCAGGAGAAGATTGATCTGTTTCAATTGTTCACTAATTGTAATGTTAATCAATAATCTCTGCGTGTATAAAACGTGACAGATAATGTTTCAGCCCAGGATTTATAGTGTTCAGTCTATAAGAACATTATAGAACAGAGAAAAACCTTCTGTTGTGTGCCGCAGCTGAACTCCATGTTTTAACTCGCATGTCAATCAAAAACTATCCTCAGGAGTGTGATCTGTCCACTTCCTCCCACCCACCCACAGACTCATCCACACCTCAGCAATTCAGGACAAGTATTGAATCCTTCATTAGTGACCATGATTACCTGTGCGGTCTCTGCAACGCGAGCACCTGTTCTCCTGCAGGCCGACCAAAAATACGTGCCCATAAACAGCGAGAGACTTAAATGTTTATTCTTATTAGAATTTCCACATTTTGTGACTGGGTGTGTCTGTATGTGTGAAAGAGAGGCGAGAGATTTATGCTGCACAAAGAGGGAGGGGAAATATTGGCGTGTTTTTTAATGACAGAAATTAAGTCTATAATGACAACAGTGTAATTATAAAGCCTTTCTAATTGCTACAATTACTGAAGAGAAATGATGCAGCTACAGTACAATTAGAGGTGTGTGCGTGCGTGTGTGTGTGTGTGTGTGCGTGTGTGTGTGTGTCGTAAGTTCTTGTCAAATTTGAGGAGAAAAAGTCACATCAGTTTATTTGCATGTGGCTTGTTCGCCACATCGCTCAGTCGACACCAATTAGTATTATTCTAGAAATCTTCGGCGCGGCCATCTGTCATATAGACACCCAGTAGACAATTTCTGCTGTTCATCAGTGTCCAAAATGTCCATAAATCCTTGCAGTACTCTTTTAATTTATTTATTAATCTACTCGTGCGATGCAGAAGATGCATTACTACTCATTACACCTCTGCAATATTTTCTTATTTTTATTCTATGCACATGCTGGCAACATCTTTTTGTATTTAGTATTAGACGGTGTGTGAAAATGAATTTAGTACGTGCAGAGCTCCGTTCTTGGTAGCGCACCTGAATGTTACTGTATATTACAGAATGAGTATTTATTTCCTATAAAATAATCATTTAAACCGGGCTTACGCTGTCATTCCTGGCAGCAGGGATGTATCCCCGAAAAAGTCCCCAGTCCACTGCGTTGTACAAGCATTCCCCCTGATTCAACTTCTCAAATTAAATGTGAAGTTATGCCTGCAGTATTTCTTTCCTCTAGTGAGGAAATTATGAATATGATAGTATGTATATGATAAATTCAAGATAGATCTCCTCCTGGTGATTCATCAGAATTATGAACAAGTGGCAGCATGTAAATGCTAAACAGTAAGGGACCAAGGATGGAGCCCTGGGGGACCCCAAAGTTCAAATGCACCAGCAAGGAGGATGCATAAACCGTTGCTACTGAGAAAGTCCTTTTCAATAAGAAATATTTTTTGGCATATTAAAGCAAGTGAGGTCTTGATTCAACCAAAATCCACCTCAGTTTACAATGAGGCTAGAAAAGGGAAACTAATCCTTTTAAAATTGACTTTTTTTCACAGAATACAAAAAAGGAAGATTTTATTTACAGTTAAAAGCACACTTGACCAAACAATTTATAACTTCAGGGTAAATAGAGTCGAGTGAGTAAGATTTTAGATTAATAAATGAAATAAAATATGTAAAGAAATTCTTTTTAAGGGTTGATTTAACTGATTTAACTGTAATGGATTACATTAATAGTAATTTAAATTGATTAAAAAATAAAAAATTTAAATAATGAGTTATCTAAAAATGTGCTTCTAAAATTAAAGATGACTTATTTACAGGTACATACATTTTTTTGCGTAATCCGTCACGATATAAGTCATGAGTATCTTCAGTTTTACCCGGTTGGTCTGCCTGCTCCGCTTTAAAGTCCTGCTGCTACACAGTCATTCTATCACTGCTCGTAAAAACTAGCGAGGATCCATATCCAGCAAGAACAATGAATATCTGACCATTTAATAGCAAACCCTCTCTATACATGAATAATACCGACTTTTATATAACACACATGTTGAGCCTTAAGCTATCCGCTGAGCTATTAAAGAACATACAGTATAAATGATGAATCTGTTGTGATCCATCAATATCTAATCAGCCTTGCAGCACTGAACAATCCCAGTTTGTGAGGGATATTCATACAAGACACAGACACGGCCTTGACTGAACGCTACAAATAGTGTTTTGTTTAGCTGGAGCTTTCCTTGGCCTTGGTCGAAAATACCCGCTGTTTGTGGAAGTAGGTGCAGCGGCGGCTCCGCTGTCCTGTACATGAACCAGAAGTGTGGTGAAAAAAAAAGACAAATGTGAATTATGCTGTTCACACTACATCGGAGAAATAAATAGAATCTGCAGCGGCTACGCGAAGGTCAGGCCGGCTTAATGTGAATTATTTTGAACATTTCCTCCACCGCGCTGGGTTCTGATATCTTAAGTGTTTTATTAAATGTTTGGGCAGCTCACACAGCCGAAACAATGCCCAGAGCTGAAAAAATGCAATGCTAATTTGGACATCGGTCTGAGCAAAGCCTACCCACAATGCATTGGCAGGGTTTTAAATGTGACTTTAATTCCGTTAGTGGAGTGTGGTCCGGTATCAGTGGAGAGGGAGGAAGGATGAGAGTGTGTGGAGAAGGGTGGTGCATTCCTCATTCTATTCCCCTTTGGTTTTTGGATGGGAAGAGGGCCGACGGAGAGGGAAAAGGAAAAGGTGGAGGGTGGAAGAGTGGAGAGGGATCGAGGGGAGGGGCCGGTGTGGCTTTTGTCTGCTTCCCACGTTTCAAAGCCAGTCTTGAAAAATGAATAGACAGAGGAAAATCAATTGCATGACCTTCACAGAAAGAAAGAGAGAGATTGAGAGAGCAGGAGAGGGGGAAAGAAGGAGGAGAGAGACAGATTATGGAAGCAAGGAGCCAGCGGAAAGGGAAGGCTGGAGGGAGGAAAAGTAAAATGACCCATGATGTCCATTCCCATTCAGGGTGTGTTTGGACCTATTTGCTCAGAGCATTCAGGGAGATATTATTTCAAATCATTCGTATTACCTATAAAACCTCTCTATATTGAGTCAATTCAGCTTTTTTATTCTATTTTATTTTAAATGTAACATTAAACACATTTTCTTTAACTAAAAACCTTTTTTCTTTTTTACTGTAAATTTAAGTTTTCCCCCTGATTGATCTCCTAAAAAATTAAATGTGATTCATTAATAATCTCTAACAGCCAATATTGACTCAACCAAACTGTTTCTATGAAGTAATATGGAATATGCTCTGGGATCATATCGCATAGTGACTCAATAATGAAGATAAATACAGTTAAAAATGTTTTCTGAGCTCATTTATAAAAGAGGACATATTTCTTTTTTTTTAATTCATGGGAGATAAATTTAGACACCACTGGAGTCATGGTTGGGAAGTTATAGACAAGGTATTTTGTTTTCCCCAAAAAGCTACCCCCCCTTATGTATAAAATACAAACTATTATAGTGAATATATAAGATAGATCTCCTTTTGAAGATTCATATTCATGTAATTGAGTTTTCAGATTTGGGATCAATAAAGTATAAATCTAATATGAGACAATTATGACATAATTGGACATGTGGTTGGGAAGCAATGGTAAACAAAAAGAAAAAAAAAACGCCCCCTAGTGAAGAAAATATGAACAATTAGGGTAAAATACAATAAATACAAGATAGATTTCCTCCAGGCAATTCATCGGCACCAAATTTGGACTAAATCGGACCATCTCAACCCATAATGGTGAGTTATGGGGTGTGAGTTTTGGGGGTGATCTTAGGATCCAAAGGCTTGAACGGTGAACGGGTCAGTGCTGATGTTATACCGTACTACGTAAAAGTACTCTTTGTGCAGTAAAATGGTTCCACTCTGTTTGACTATCGTATAGGAAGTTTTTTGATTATTCAATGTTTGCGTCAGGAAATGCTCCTGCTATAGATATTAATGCAGGAGGTAATCTAACTACTTTATGCCGTTGAGTAGTTCAGTCTTTAAGATCAACACGGTTATAGCTTTGTTAGTCCTGGTCTCAATAGCATGTTTTTGACTTTTCTGGCATTTCCCAGGTATTTTAATATGCTTTATGAATAGTTTATTAGGCTTAAAAAAGTAGGAGACATTTCTGAACCAATAAGGAAACACGATTGATTAACATGAAGTATATTCAAATTGAAAAGTAACTTGTAACTACAGCTGTCAGACATGTTTAGTTGATTATTAAGTATGAATATAGATAAATGAATCACTCAAGTAAAGTACAACTACCTCAAACGTGTACTAAAATACTGTACTTGAGTAAATGTTCTTAGTTACTGTTCGCCACTGGTTTTGAATTTAGCTTCAACATAATTTGCCGTGTCTGTGGCGCAATTTCCTGTTTCTTATCATACCGCACATTAGTTAATAGCAAGAGGCGTGTGAGGAGATAATATCTCCAGCATAATTAATAATATAAGATATTCTTATTAACAACTGGGAAGACCTCCACTCCCGGCCGCAGGGGCTGCATAATCCAGTGCACTAAAGGTGTTGGTCCAAGGCCCGGATAAATTAGTCCCTCCCCTAATTTGGAGCAGCCAAAAGATAAAAGATAAAGTCTCTGGACGAAGGCGTTTAGTGAAATTTTGTTTTACAGAGACTCAACCTTTTCTTAATGAATTTTGCATAGAGCAGAAGTTGAGTTGGCCAGTGCGTTTTGTTTGTTCTGCTCTGATGAGAAAGTAAAGTACGAGCTTGCCTCCTCCTGTCAAATTACCTCACCTGCGTGTTTTATTATTTTGTAATTCCAAAGTAAAAGCATGTGTCATAAATCCTCAGCTACACTGGTAACCATTTAAAGATAAAGCTCCCGCTAGTGCTGAAAATATACAACCGACCTTTCTCAAAATTACTCCAGTTGTTCCTCGCACTGATGTCAATGTGGGTATAAAATTTGAAAATGATCCATGAAACAGGTTTTGAGTTATCGCGCTCACACGGAGAATCTGCGGATGCGGACGCGGCGATGACGATATGTCCATAATATCCCAGACTTCTCAGGGATATAATTAGACATACAATTGATGAGATGAGATTGGATCCTAACTAGGAAGGTCATTTTCTCTGCAGCGCAGCAAAAAAGGGCTCCACCCTGAACAGGTGTTGCAGAGAAGCTGGAGATCCCCTCAGTGGTCTATGAGCTATAGGACAATAACAAGTCGCCAGCAGCAACACGGCCAGCTGAAGTGTTTTACTGTCTCTGTTAGTGAGGTCAAACACACCTTTCTGCTCGCCAGCGTTGGTGACATTGACTTTCATTCCGCCCCCACTTCTCTCCCCCCTCCACCAACACCGCCACCTCCAGTTTCTTTCATTGGCTCTCTGCTCTCTGCCTCCACCAACCCCCCCCCAACCCCCCAATCTCTTTGCACTCTGCCTGCGTCTGCCTCTCCTCTAATTCACAGCGTTTAAAACAGCCGGGGCTTTTAAGGGAAGTTAATTGCACTCAAATTATGTTCGACCGCCATAGGAGTGAGCGAATGAAGGAGGAGAGACAGACAGAGGGAGATGGAAGGAGGGATGGATGTCAGAGTGAGGAGATAATTGCACCAGAGAGGGACGTCGCGATTAGGGTCACTCTTTCTGTCTCTGTCTGTCAAACAGCTGAGACTCCACATTTGGATGCTAGTAAACAACTTGGCAGGTGAAAGAAAGAGGGAAAGAAGGATATAGGACCAACAAGACAAAGAGGAGTAAGTTGAAGAAGTTTTCGCTTAGTTAGGATTCCATCCTAACCCTCTTAATGTGGCTGACACCGATAGTGTGAGTCTACACACACTCTAATCCCAAATTAGTTGAATTTACAGGACAGCCCTGCGAAACCTGTTTCCATTAAACCAATTTAATTGGTTAGTAAAAACCAAATGATTTAAGTTGTATTTGCTCAGAACTGTAATTAGATACAGTTGTCATATTTAAGTTTAAACGATCAATAGTTGACATAAAGTGATACTCATTGTATAAAATTACTATTTTAAGTAATCATAACAGATATAAGGTTAGGTGTCACTTGATGATTTGAATCTTTTCTGCTCTATAACGATCGGTTGTTTTTGCATAAATGATGTCTGAGAACACGTGAGACTTTAAATAATTATATCCCCAAAATGTCTGGGATACGATAGAATCATGATCACGTCCGCCACAGATTTGTCGTTTTAACTGGAATAAATGTCAATGATCATTTTCAGGAATGAGGGTTTAAAAGTTTAACTTCAGATAAGATCCGGGTTTAAATTGTCTGGTTATGTGCACACAGGTGGGGGGGTGGGGTGGGGGGGGGGGGGGGGGGGGGGGGGGGGGGGGGGGGGGGGGGGGGGGGGGGGGGGGGGGGGGGGGGGGGGGGGGGGGTGATTACGGGACAAGTGTCTTCATGGGAACATTACTGCGTCGGCTTAACTGAGACTGAATTATGTATTAGACAGAGCTAGAATGAAAATCATTCAAATGAAATTCCTACCTTTTCTTCTCCTGGAGCGCCGGGGGAGACCCTGAGAATTGACCCGCAAGTCAGACCATAATTAACGTGTCCAATCCCAGCCAGTCCCATTCCGCCTCCCACTCCCACTCCCACTGTGGAATCAAACATCCCAGCAGAGCGCTGGCAAGGAGTGAGAATTTAAAAAGGAGGTTTCAAAACATCTCAAATGAAAACACAGGTCCGCATCCAGCCTGGACTCATCGCATCAATCCATCAATCAAACTTTACTCATGTAGCACCTTTGAAACTGTTTCTCTGCCTGTCACGGCGCTTCACTGAAGTCGAATGAAGAAGATGAGGGGCGTGAAGAGTAGAAAGTATTTGTGAGAAATAACAGTAATAGAAGATGAAAGACGAAAAGCGATATCTATATATTAAAATAGATTAAAATCCAGTTTAAAGTAATAAATACAATCAGGATGAAAGTTATAAAAGAAAAGCAGATCCTCTGGAGGGCCGTACCAGCGGCTTGGAGCGTAAAAGCTGAAAGCAACGTCACCAAATGCTCTAGTTGAACCCTGAGGAACAGCTAAAAGAGAAGAGCCAGAGGATATGAGGAAAAGCTAAAAGTGAAGAACCAGAGGATCTGAGGATAAGCAAAAAGAGAAGAACCAGAGGATCTGAGGAACAGCTAAAAGAGAAGAACCAGAATGTACTTAGAGATTGTAAACAACGCTTCAGCCTAATTATCCATTACTATTAAAGTAAAAGCCGATGCACCCAAAATGTTGGCAATAACCCTTTAATGCTGATGCTTTGTTCAGCCCATTTGCGATCAGTGCAGATGATCTACATCAGTTTTCTCTTCAGATGTTTGTTGTTGCCGACTTCTCTCCGTTTGCGGTGGCGCGTAAACGTACAGCTGTCCGGTAGTTCAGGCTGAAAGATGACGAAACAGAGTGTAAAATTCAGACTCACAACTTTTACATTAAATAAGTCATGAGGAGCATTTTTAGGGTTCGGGGGTTCTGGACCAATCTTGGTTCTAAGCTGTATGAAATTCCATAATTTTTTGGATAGTGGGTGAAAGCTGGGGGGCCGGTGGATTTGAACCCAGAATCTTATTACTGTAAACTGCATAAACTCAAATATGTTTATGCAGCCATAAAAAAACAAAACACATACCATCCTAGAGATTAGTAAAAAACTGGAAAAAAAATAGCTCAATATAAAATTCCAACTTGTTTACACTGTAAAATGTAATAAGTCGGTTTACATAAAACATGTCAGATGCAACTCCCATCGGACTCTTCACACAGGACCTGTGCTCATAGGTAGAAGCCTCACATTCATTTTGGCCCCTCCCCTCCTCACACATCGTCCCCTCCCCTCAATCCTCGACCCCTCCCTTCCATTGCGAAACCATGACATCATCATCATTACACGCTGTATGTGTTAGCTGAACAAATCAAGCATCTCATATTATTTAGTAATGAGACCCTGTTTTTTTAACATTAACATAAAATATTTGAGCTTAAAAGGAATAATTATCAAAAAATAATTGAACTAAAAAGTTTAAATCCAGTTAATATCCGTTTTTAGAGTGTACTGCATTTTTTTTTTTGATTGAGCCTTCGTTCCCACGTCTCTGTAGTCATCCAGGAAAGGAGGGTTAGTTGAACTAGAAATAAAACCGTTGTAATAGATGATTCCATTCATTTTTATTCTATTATTATTATTATTATCATTATTATTTATTTGTCGAGACTTTACAGAGTCATAACATTTAAGTGGACAAACAGAATCATGTAAGACCCTCACTCTCTCTCGCTCACACACACATAGAAGATGGGGTTCACAGCCCCGCTACAGAAGGATCTTTGTTCTCAGGGTGAGATACCAACACTGCCCCCTCTCTTCACACGTTTGTGCATGCATATACACGCACACACACACACACACACTCACACTCACACACATGCACACAAACACACATGCACTCTCGCACCAGGTCCAATGTTTTGGTTTCCTGGCTGCCCTATTGTACCCTGTCAGTCTTTAATAAATGGTCCTCTGTGTATTTGTGTGTGTGTGTGTGTGGGTGTGTGTATGTGTGTGTGTGTGCGCGAGTGTGTAGACTCATTCGTCAGCCCTCCTGGCCTCGTGTCACATCCAGCATTTCCTCGGCCCCGCTGACACTACTCAGCACTACTGATCACCCACCATCACCTTCAACTCCTCCAGGGATCTGTGGCATGACACGCACACACACTTTTTGATTCATTCTCTTATGGCCGTATTGCGAGATGTTTCCTTCCCCGGCGCTGCAGCTCCATCGCAGCCCAACGAGGGAGCCTGACAAGCAGGCAAAGAGGGGAGCTTCCCATCCCCCCCCTACAGGCAGCAACTGGCTAGGCTGAAGGGTCCCAGCACCAGGACCTCTTTCATAGCCCTGAATGGACTCGCCTTATTTATATTCACACTCCGTCACACAGGGGGACCCCAGTCCCACAATGCCACTCTTGCTTTGTCCTGCAGCTACCTATGTGTCTACGTGCGTGCGTGTGTGTGTGCGTGTGTATTTGTGTTGTTTAATCGGAGGGCATGTTGCTGCTGTGTATTCGGTGCATGAAAATTCATTGCTGTGTGTCTTCCTGAAGTGTGTGTGTGTGTGTGTGTGTGTGTGTGTTTGTGTGTGTGTGTTTGTGTGTGTCTATAGCCTAATGGAATGCCTCCCTCCTCTATTCAGCAAACTCACATCACAAGGAGGCAGCTGGGCAGTGTATTTATGTGTATGTGTGTGTGTGTGTGTGTGTGTGTGTGTGTGTGTGTGTGCGTTTCAACCCTCCCTCTGTGTTTAGTTGTAACCCAGAGCAGCGCTTTCATTTTCCTGTCATAACATTTATTGATTTCCCTCAGCCTTGCAACGACACACACACACTCTCGTACGATATTCCTTAAAGTCACACAAACACACCCACACAAGCAACATTCATATACTTTAATGCACACACACATACTTTGTCTCTGTCGGATAAGGAAAATTGTGTTTAAAGCAGTCATGTTGGAGTGAGATTAGTTCTCACATATGGACCCTACTTTTGCAATCGCACACTCACAGGTGCACACGCACACACCCTCACACACTCTTTTTGACATAAAACAGTAAATACGGCTGATTGCTAAATTAATCTTCGGCGTTTGCTGCAGCCCCTTGCGCTGTTTGCCGGGGAGAAAGTGATCACTTTTGCATTCCTTAGTGTTTTCTCATTTTCCAGTCTGCACCTCCTCTGCTCCTCTCATACCTATCTCCACCCCCCTCCCCTACCGATCCACCTCCAACTCTATTTGTATTGTAATTGCCTTGGTAAACAGCACCATTTGGCACTGAAGCAACTCTGATAGCTTGTGTTTGGGATGCATTAGGAGTGGTGAGGCAGACACTGTGAGTGTGTGCGTGTGCATGTGTGTTTGATTATTTGTGCGTCTGGCAGCAAATGAGTGGTGTGCGTCACACTGCAGCCCCCCTCCCCATGCTGAGTTTTTTTTTTTTTCGGCAACCACCAGACGACCAGGTCCTTCGATTTATCCGCTTATAAAGTGCGATAGCTTCAAATTATACTTTTCATTTCCGTGGAGATTCGTTGGTGTCGGGATGAGAAAACCTCACTGACTCAAACTGACTGTTGATTCTCTAGAATTAATATGTCCCAGCTACATCAACCCAAACCAACTCTAAATCGCCCGTAGGAGTTAATGTGTGAGGGAATGGTTGTCTGTCTCTACGTGTCAGCCCTCTGATGAACTGGTGACTCATCCCGGATGTACCCCGCCTCTCGCCCAATGTCAGCTGGGATAGACTCCAGCCCCCGCCACCCCGAACACCATAAGTTGTTACCGATAATGAATGAATTTATGAAGTGAGTTTTTGCCTCAAGCAAAGGAGTTGAAGTAACTTGGTGTCTTGTTCTTGAGTGATGGGAAGATGGGCCGTGAGATGGACAGGCGGTTCTGTGCGGCATCAGCAGTAATGCAGGTGTGCATCGGTCCGCTGTGGTGAACAAAGAGCTAAGTCTTAAAGCAAAGCTCTCAGTTTACCGGTCCATCTACGTTCCAACCCTCCCCTGAGGTCAGGAGCTCTGGGTAGTGACCGAAAGAATGAAGAAGAGGATACAAGTGGCTGAAATTGTCTTCCTTCATCGGGTGGCTGGGTTACTTCTCAGAGATAAGGTCAGGCGCTCAGAGTGGCGCTGCTGCCCCGTCACGTCCAGAGGAGCAAGTTGAGGTGGTTCAGGCATCTCATTAGTATCCCTCCAGGACGCCTCCCTCTTGAGGTTTGTCTGGTACGTCCAACTGGGAGGAGACCCCAAGGTAGATCCAAAACACTCACCTGGCCTGGGAAAACCTCGGGATCCCCCAGGATGAGCTGGGGAGTGTTGCTGGGGAGAGGGATGTCTGGAAATCCCTTCTTAGACTGCCGAAACCGCAACCCAACCCCAGATAAGTGGAAAAAAGTGAATGAATGAATGGATACATCGACCCGTCAGAAAGTGGGGGAACACAACTCTCCTCATCGTTGCTGGTTGGTCTAAATATTAACATATATTAACGTCCAAAATCACCGGTTCCCTCTGAGTTTTTATGCTTCTAGTGGTGAAACTTTTAGCTCTTTCTGAATTGACAGACAATTAGAAGAGGAAGAGAGATCAGGAACAGCAAAACTACACCATTTCATCAGGAGAGACAGAGAATGAAAAAAGATGGTCTGTGATGATTAGTCCGTTAGAGGGTCTTTGGTGTTCCATCTCTTCAGGGAGAATATAATGGACGGGTATTTGTCCTGAACAGGGGGAGTACAGCAAAGTACTGCACTCCCCCTTGGAGTCTGAACACTGGTGGTGGTGGTTGATGACTCTGCTGACAATGATAAATGATTAGCATTAAAATTATGCTTTTACAAATGTAGTAAAAAACAATGTGGATCAGTTTCTCACCAGTGTTTGTCTCCGTTCTCTCCGCAGTAAGACGATCATCTCATTCTCTGGCTACGGACATGTTTGAGCAGCACCTAGGGGCGCACCTTCTGCAGGTAACAAACCCAGCACCCACACCTTCTTCAACTGCAACTTATTGTCATGCAGCCGCTCTCACGTTATACAGTATACTATTCGCAGTCCCTTCAGTTTTATCACTTTAAATTTAATGATCTGCTGTTGGTTTGGTTTTCTGCACCCATTAGGGGGTATAAAGCACCAGTTCTTGAACGATGGAGAAGTTAAGAACCGGTTGCGGATAGATTGAGGTGTGAAAGCAAAGGGGACAAGTTATAAATCAACCCCATATCCCCACGGATTTGAAGTCAAGGTTCTGCATAACAGAGCTGTCAGTGCCTCTATCTGGGGTTTTGGCAGGCAGGGCAGTGGTTCTGGAGGCTGGACAGACAGACAGGACGGTGGAGATCAACCACTGGTACTCTTACCTCCCAGTGCACATGATCCGACGATGGAAAGGATCGTCACCCCGTACCTGTCTGTGGTACGGGAGACAGTGGAGGGTAACCACTGTAGTGTGATTAATATCACAGACGTCCTCCGTAAGTATTACAAATTATACCAGGTCCCCAGGTGATACTTGTACCGTGTGAATAGGGACGGATTTCTGGTTCCTTCTCCGCCTGCTTCCTCTTTTTCAGTGTTTATTGGTTCACTACCGTCACAGACGAGCCGTCGTTAGGACTGCGTGACGTTTTTCAGGGGGTTTGGTTAGTTTGATTAAGTGCAGTGTGAAAGCGAACCAAACCAAGAAAATCCAAATGAAATTGCCACACTGGAGAATATTATTAACATTTCATCCCCCAATCAAACCGAGTCCCCCGGAATATCAGGTGTGAGAACCACCTGAAACAAACTGGTCTGTTTCCTCGCAGAAAGCCTGAGAGGTTTTTAAATCTCGGTTAAGTTTGAGGAGCAGGATGGAAACGACCAAACCACAACGGAACTGTCTGTCCGGGCTCAACTCTTCATTTTCCCAAGAAACCTCAAAAAGACCTCTTCGTTCTAAAATTTACCAAAAGGCTTTCGCTTTAAAGTCTTCATCTTCAGTATTGGGTAGGAAGGACTGATGTCATCAGACAACGGGAATATTTATCCATCATAAAAGCTGAATCAGGACGGATGAAGGCGGCCTGAGGGGTTGTTCTGGGGCAGGAGAGCTAGGTGGAGGACAACAGTCCGGATGTGGAGACAAAGGCTCAGAGGAAGTGGAGGAGATTGGGAGGAGGCCCAGGGCGGAGAGAGGGATGGAGAAAAACCTGCTCTACTAATAAATTTACCGTTTCCGAGGCTGAGTCAGAAACGGGCAGGAGCAGGGGAAAAGAGGCTAATGGATGCAGAGGACTGAGAGGGTTGTGGATAAACAAAGAAAAGTTACATATGTCTGCTACCTGCCGGTATCATAAAGCGGATGGGAGGCTCCGGGAACGTCGCTGATAGAAATCAAATTAACGCTCCAGAAAAACTGTATGATTCTTCCCTCCCAGCTGCCCTCCCGCCGTAATAGCCTGATAATTGCACTTTAGTTCTCCGACATTCAGACGGCTGGTTCCTCCTTGCCGCGACACACGATGCCCCACACCCCGGTCACTCATTTGCATACTGGATGTGTCAGTTGCATAAATTACCGCTGCCAATTTTAAGCACCGGGCCGCCAAAATAGCAATCATTCCTGCAGAAGAAAGTCGCCGTGGTCGACGTACACATGTTTGTGTGTGTGTGTGTGTGTGTGTGTTTCCGATCTCGCATAGATGCTTGTTATGACGATAAGTATTATTCTCTGAAGCAGTCGTCTGTAATGGTCTATCTGTATACCTTTCACTTCTCATTAGACTCAATGGAGGCTGTAATGCCTTTTGTGTTATCTGTGTGTGTGTGTGTGTGTGTGCGTGTGTGTGTGTGTGTGTGTGTACGTGTGTGTGTGTATGCAGTCAGAGACCTATAATGAAACTGGTTTGAGTTTATCACAGGTGATTAAAAATAACTCTGATCTCTCTCCTTGTACTATTTCTTCAAGTACGTGTCTAAATATATGTGCGTGTGTGCGTGTGTGTGTTTGTTCATTTGTGTGCGTGTGTGTGTGCTACTTCCTGTGTATGTGAGTAGAAATGCTTGTTGACAGTTGTGTGTAGACGCACCTTGCATGTATGAGAGATGTTTCATGTCTGCTTGCTTCATGCGTGTGTATTCATGTGTGCGTGTGCATGCTTGTGCGTGAGCGGGTGTGTGTGTGGTGTATGCGTGATTGCTGAGAATAGACGACGAGAGGTGACGGGTTGTTTGTTCTCTAGCTCGTTGTAATTTGTTCGATACACACTAATTGCTCTAATTTGTCTGTCTTGTTTCTGTTTGCCTTTGTGTGTGTGTGTGTGTGTGTGTGTGTGTGTGTGTATGCGGTTGCCCTTTTGTGTGTGTTTATGTGCAGTCTCTGGATGGCTTTGTGTTTGTGGTCAGTCACGAGGGACGCTTCCTCTACATCTCAGAGACGGTTTCCATCTACCTGGGACTCTCACAGGTAAGACAACCTCACAACACACACACAAACATGCACACACATGCACACGCACACACGCATGAATAATCCTTTGTATACAAGTGCTCTTGCACACATGCTCCTATCCTCTGCTTAAGCTTATGAATCCCATCCCAAGAGTGTGTGCGTGTGTGTGTGTGTGTGAGTGTGAATATCTTTGACTGCACTCTTTGCGCTCATCTATGGAGTGCAACTCTCTTGGGGGCGATGCTGCTCCCTCCCTCTGTCTCTCTCTCTCTCTCTCTCTCTCTCTCTCTCTCTCTCTCTCTCTCTCTCTCTCTCCGCTGCCCTCGCTCCCCCTCCAGGTGCTCACCTCTGTTGATTGCCTGTGGCCTCTTGTACTGTGAATGTTAAGTCCTGCCATTTTGCCCAGATGCATAAATAATAACAGTAATTACTGGCCCAGCAATCAAAGTGTCGCCCCGGTGCGCTGGGCCTGTCTAGGGGAACAAATCGATAGGCATCTTAAAAGCCACATTGATTGTAGGGAGGGGGAAAAACACCAAGGGGGATGGGAAGATAGATAGAGAGAAGTGGCAAGAGAAAGAGAGAGGTGGAGGAGAGGAGGAGAGGTGTGATAAGAGAGAGATGTTTCCAAGTAGGAGGAATAATATGGGAGTTAGTGCCTGAGTCTCCTTCTGTAGTCTCCTTCTGTAGTCTGTGATGAGGCTTCAGAACACATGGAGAAGATCTGAGAACGTTCCTCCATACAGAAACTCTCCAACTTCTCCAGATTTGGAGGTCCGCTCTTATGGACTCTCCTCTGCAGAACATCCCACAGATGTTCTGTGGGGTGTAGGTAAGGTGACTGGGATGGTCATGGCAAAACCTTTATTTTGGGATCTCTGAACCGTTCTTGGTTTGATTCTGAGGTGAGCTTCAGATCCCTGTCCTGCTGGAAGGTCCAACCACGGCCCACTTTAAGTTTCCTGACAGAAGCTTTTAGGTTTTTATCCAGTATCTGCTTTTATTTGATTCGTTCATGGAACCATGTCTTTTAACAAGAAGTTCAGAAAATAGACTCACACCATCATAGATCCACCACCTTACTTCATAGTGGGTGTGATGGGTTTTTCTTTATGGCTTTCATTCTTGATACGCCACGCCCACCTTTAACAGTCGTTGTCAGAAAACTATACTTTGGTTTCATCTGACCTTTGACCTTGTTCCAGTGGTTCTGTCTTTCCTATACAGCACTGTTTAAGAAAACACTGAATTTTGTCTGAGGTCAAAATAGTTCAGATTTACTTCGATTCTAGCTTTTATCGATTTATTATTATTATTTTAAGCTTTTTTATTACATTTTCTAACCGTTTATAACGGTTTTAACTACGTCTTAATTTTCTTTTCCATTTTGTCGCGGCACAAAATGTGTTATAAATAAAGTTGCCTTGCCTTAAGAAGCGGGGGAACTTTCTCAACCCATAAATAAACAGTTTTCTACAGTTTCTAACAAAGATCTAACATCAACACTTTTAGTGAAGTGTAATTTTTTACACTTCACCAAATTGTAATCTGGAAAGTGACATAAAAAAAAAAAAAAGTTGATTTCCTTCTGTAATTTGATAGAGTAGAAGTATAAAGAGTATGAATCAGAAATACTCAAGTAATGTACAAGTAGGCTTACCTAGAATGTGTACTTAAGTAAATGTACTTAGTTACTATCTACCTGAACCCACATTCCGTGTTAAGTGTGAAAATTCACTTTATTATCATGTGCAGTCAAGAACTGAATTGTGTAACTCTGACTTCCTGAATCCCATTTTATGGAACTGGACTCCCGGTATCCACACCAGTAGGAAATGTTTCATGTGTGTCAGTTTCTTTTTCTGAATCGTACCCACTGATGGCAGCAGGTGGAGGTATTGTTCTGTAATTATATTCTTCACAGTGGCTGTTTATATTGTATATGATAGAGAAACAAAGGGTGGGGTCACATTGTAGCAGGTGGAAGGGACACACAAGTAAAGGCAGTGATTCAATTCATTTACTCGAGCAAACATTACTGGACCTCATTTCATATTCATTTACTATCAGTATAATATTAATCTAAAAGATTAGTATCTTCATTTTACTGGTGTTAATGTCATTCAGAGGCAAAGCATGGATTCAGCATGAGTGGACGACATTTAAAACAGAAAAATCATGCTTTTAATTCTTGGTCGAGTGTTTTTGATGGTACTTCTAGTCTATTTTTTTACCCTAATGCGTTCTGTCGTATTGTTTGGTTCATCGTGCGCAATTTGCATTGATGGATTCGAGAATCGCTTTTTCTTTATGTTTGTTTTTTTCCTCCATTCCGGATAGAATCATTCTCGCTGTTGAGAAAGCATGGAATGATGATTACGAGCCGGAAAGGAGCAGAATGTTCCGATTTCGGTGTTAAAATATAGAAACAGGAAAAAGTTGTAAGGAAATAAATACAAGTATATTATGGTCAGGTGCAATAAGGAAGCATTTGTACTTTTTTATTTCCCACCACTTCATGATTAATTGGATTCTCCTACAATCATAAGTCTTTACTTTGATGTACTTTAATCTGTTCACATGCAGAGCTGAAAATATGACAAGAACCGTTGGCATGGAGATCTTCTTTTGGTTTACTGAATATGTTCAACTTTCTTAAAGGGTAAGAGGCCGAACAAAGGTTCCACTGACCTCTGTGGTGAACCGGTGATGAACTGGTAGCTGGTCTGTGTAGATTCTCATTCATCCTGGTCTTGATAATCCATGTGGGTTGAGTCCAAAGCAAGTGGACTTCTGTTTCGGCTTGAAGACGTTTCACATCTCATCCAAGTTCTGAAGAGAGGTGAAACATTGCTTTGGATTCAACCCACATGAATAACTGGTAAACCCTTCAGTCCAGGGAGCCTCTGGCCCGATGTCATCTAGGATAGGCTCCAGCCCCCCTTCGACTCTGGACAGAATATGTAGTTACAGAAAATGAATGGATAAATGGATGCTTGATCTCCATGGTTGAAAGTTTCAAGCTTGCTTAGCATCTTACCTGAACTCTGACGTCTGTGACAGTAATATTATGCCTCTTTTTTTAAGTTCCTTTTCCAAATAAGTTGGTAAAGTCTCCACGGTGTGTTTGAGGGTGTTTTAGGGTGTGGTCAGACATGTGCTCTGTTGCACTTTTAATCACCTTTGAAAGACATTTCTATCAGATATGACAGAGAATGAAGACAAGATGAATGATTTATTACAACCGATGATGTAATAAAGTCGATTAGTCGATAATGTAAAGTCGATAATGTATAAGTCGATTAGAAAGTCTCTGGCGCTCAGACTCTTTGGGGACATTGAGATCGAAGGATTCCTGCCCTGAGCAGAAGTATAGAATATTCCCCTTTTGGTGGTCTGGATTTTGGGGGTGGTGGTGGCTGATAAATCTGCTGAGGTTGATAAATGATGAGGCTGATGGATCTTGGAGGATTAGGTGGAGATGGGGAGGTGGAGGGTGCGTGAACTGGAGAGAGGGTAATATTTAAAGACAGCAGATGATGCTGTCTTTAAATATTAGCGGAGCATGAAGGTGTGACAGTGATTGGATCAAAGGGGCTACCTGAAGGAGATCAGCTGATATTAACTGATATCAACTGATACTCCAGACCGTGAACCAGGTAATTGAGACTGATCATGTGAGAAAGACGAGGATGATGGTGTTCTGAGCAGTAACTGTGGCACAAGTGTGTGAGAGGATAGTCTTCTGACTGAACCTCTGATAAATCTCCAGGTGTCCAGTTCTTTGAAACAGTTTGAATAAAAACTGCTCATTAAAAAGTTTAAACTTTTCCTAAAAGTTTACGGTTTTTGTTGATCTTTGTCTCGGGTTGGGATTTATTTATCATATATATTTATTTATTTCTCTTTTTCTGTTCTTGGGCTTCACCATCTCTTTTACCTTTTCATATTTTTTTTCTTGTATTTAAGTATTTTTTTTTATAGTTTTTGATTATCTTAATGTTGGCGTTTGATGTATTTTTCATATATATTTATGAATTAATTAATCATTTTTATTTATTTTTTGTAATTCTTTAAATATATATATATATTTCTTTTTAGAGTTTTTATTGGTTTTGTGCTTTCACCTGTTTTTGCCTCATTTTTCAAAGCACAGGCGTATTCAAATACATTTATTACTACATTATTATTATTATTTTTTTAAATCTATACATCCACTTTAAGCTCTGATGTGCACGATGTTTGTCGGCTAAGAAAATATTCACCTATCCTATTTAAATATCGGCGCTTCACCTTGCAAAGACAAAAACTCGGTTTTCTTCACATGGATCACAAGTATAAAAAAAAAAGAAATTTGAAAGACGACCCGTAGGAACAAGACAAAAAACAAGACGGAGAGAACAAAATGGAACCAGACAGACAATTAGAAAAAGAAAGAGGGAATATAGCAGAGAGAGAGAGAGTAGGAGTGTGTAAATAGAGTTTAAATGTGCAGTAGGAATGAAATTCACCTTGGGATTGCCTCGGTAAACAAGACAGCCGAGGCTTTGGTGGAGATGCTAATAAAACAGAGCTGTTCTTATCAGCTGAGCAGATGGCCTAACCCATCACATCCACTCAAACAGGGCCTGAGCCATCAGCATTCTAATGAAATTATTTATGATCGAAGATTACGCTCAAAGCCTTGAACATACAACGCCGCGTTTACCTTCCTGAAAAGATGAGAGCGGCCGGCGGCGGAGGGGGTTTATGATGAGGAACCCCAAAAACGGGCAGATGGAGTTTTGGAGGGAACATGTGAGAGGGAGAGTCTGGAGTGTTTATGGACACATTTGGACAAAATATGAGATGAGATGAGCGTGTGAGCAGGAAATGGTGAGAGGGGGGAGAGGAGGGCGAATACTCCGGTGTGGTTCGTCGGCGAGGAGGACGGGATGGGGGGGAGGGGAAGGACAGACAAACAAACGATCGGAGTTTAAAAGTGTAACTGATGGTTTGTTTTAGAGGGCATGCGGCCCCGGTGGACCGACCCTGTCCTGCTGTCTCCTGTTCCCCCTGTCTGACCCCTCTGCCCTGGCTTAAACCTTGGGCTTTTCCCCTGACAGGGGGGTTGCTTAGCCGGCTTAGCCCGGGGTCAGACACCTTGACCAAGGTTACAGACGGCCTCCTGCTCCCCAGGTGCCTCCAGGTATCACTTTTCCTCACGCCAGGTCTCCGGGCCGGAAGCACGGGGACGAACCTGGGTATAGACTGTCGGGGTGGCTGAGGAGGCGAGGGAAGGACGGAAGGACGGAAGGAGGGATGGAGTAGACAAAAGACTGGAAGGGATGGAGAAGTGAGAGCGCGGGCCGCGAGGAGGAAGAAAAGGATAAACGAGGTAAAGAGAAGGGAGGAAGGATGGCAGATTAAGGGAGGAGAGAATTGATCTGGGAATGGTTAGTATGCAGCCCCCGCTGCTCCTCCCCCCTCGCCGCCTCCCTCCCTCTCTCCTCTCCCATCAGTCAGTGAGGGCTGAGGGCTGAGAGTGTGTTGTGGACCACTGCCCGGATGCCTCATACATATTAAAGCCCCCTGCTATTATTTATATCATGTCTCTCCTTCCCCTGCTTGCTGCCCTCCTCCTCCTCCCTCCTCCCTCCCCCTCTTACGCCCCCATCAACCCCACCACCATACATATGTGCACATGCATGTCTACACGCACACACACACAGCCACACACACACACAGGTTCACACAGATGCAATGACAGACACCTATTCACACAAACAATGATGCTCAGAGATACAAAAACAGACAGTCAAGTCACATACGCAGAGAGACAGAGGTGTGCTGTGTGCCTCACACACTCACACACACACATAAGCAATCACACACACTCACAAACACACACGCACACACACACACACACACACACACACATAAGCACTCACACACACTCAAAAACACACGCGCACACACACAGACACACACACTCACTCACACACACACACACACACAATGACACACACACACACGCACACACACACACTGAGATTTGAATGATCTCAGTCTCTCCTCACGTCTTCCCTCGCGCCACGTTCCATACCTGTTTTTATGTCTGAGCCTGACTCATCCTCTCGATCGCTCTGTCTCTTCCTCATCTCCTCCTTTCTGTCTCATCTTCTTTCTTTTTTTTAAATCCCTCCCTCCTGTCTGTGATGGAGTGATATTATTCGGATTGGTCTTAAAGCCCATAAGGACCTGTTTGTCTCGCTGCCTTGTTTTTCAGAAGCACACTTGGAGAGGATCGTGTCTCGTTCAAACAGTCAAACAGAGCGAGGAGGAACATTTTCATTTCCTGTTCAATGAGAATCAGCTCTTGCCTTGTCAAATATTCCGACTCGTCATGCAAACATTAATGAGTTCATAATCTAGTCTTAATGTTGTAATCAAAAGGCATTTTTATTTCCATTCCACATGATTGAATTATGTTGGTCCAACTTAATGTACTTGGGTTTGGTCAATAATATTTATTACAGTTTTATTAAGGTTGGTCCAACTAATTTTGCAGTAGTAAACTCACCCTACTAAATTGAGTTAATCTAAACCAGATAAACGGAATACTTAACTCTGAAATAAACCAATTAAATCATGTGATCATGAAATACTTTATGATTTACTTGAATTAATCCAAAGAATACCAGTTGAGTGCAAACAATGTAAACAGATGTTTATATTTTAACAGATTGCCTCCAGGGTGCAAACGAGACAAACAAATGCGGATGCTTTACTTAGTCCGTAAATGCCAACTTGATTAAATCTTGTAAAAGTTAAGTTGCTGGATTTAAGGCAAGTCCTACAAGATATAATCATGTTTAACAAGCAAGTATGACATTGTTTCATAAAAAAATACAAGTTATATTCAGGTAAAAGCAACCAACAGTCGATTTCCTTTTTTTTTACAGTGTGGGAGAAAGATCAATCAGCTGATTATTGAACTGCTGCTTTTATTCTGTTTATTATATACATCATAAAGAGCAGGTGAATTTAAAAAAATTAGGCTCCCCTTCAAAACCCAGTTAAGTCTGTAAACAGTATTTACGGACTGAATATTTCAACGTATCTACTACAGTGATATAATATATTTATATATAATACTTTTTCTATTTGACAGTTTTTATAGTCATTTCTACAGACAGTTTTTACAGTGTAGTTGACTTTATGCCATGATGTCAACTATTAGCATTATTGAATCGTGCAAATTTACCTTTTAGGAACTAATAAAGGATCTTTGAACCTTTTGAAGCCAATTTTTAAACGTTTACTTGCTAACAACCAACATTACTATTTATTTTTTGTTAATTTTACCAGAAATTTGTATTTTCACGGTAGGATTCCGTGTTCACCACAAATTCTGACTGTAAAAAATAAAAAGATTTACTGTTTCTTGATTCACGATGTTTCGGTTTTTCTACTACGGAGACAAACTGTTTTGAAATTGACGCTCTATTACTGTCACTATTTATTATTGAACTTCATATCAGTGTTTTTACGTAAAGGTTTAACACATTTTCTTTTTTATCATGATTTCTAGATACAGTTTTTACAGTGCGTATCATTAATGTTTTCTCCAAATTTTTACTTCATTTCAGTTTGTTTACATGAACCTATAGCAGAGGTTGCGGTCTATCCACATTAGCACCATTTGGTTTTTGTTTTTGTCCTTTTCCTTATGTCAGGAAATGATCTTTTTACAGTCGGAAAAAAAGAAAACAACAAACAAACAAACAAACGGAAAAAAAAAACAGGGCATCCCCCAAGAGATTAGATCCAGTCTGGGAATAAGAGTGTCTGTCCCTCTTTTCTTATCATCCCTCCCTCTCTGATCACTCATCGTCCGCTGCTTGCATTCCTCCTCTCCCACCTTCCCTGCTCCTACCTCTCCCTCCCTGATGTCCTTGAGGGCCTGCTGAATCTCCTATAAAGCCCGCAGTAAATGGCTCTAATCCGGTAATAAATGGCTGTGTCCTACAGACAAGGGTGTGAGTCTGCTGCCGCCACGGCTTTATCAGATGGAATGGTATTGTCACACACACAAACACACACACGCACACACACACACGCACACACAATCACAGATGTAATTCTACCGCACACTATTTTATATAGTTTCAGATGGAATCACATCTGCTCCGATTGTGCTGCTTTTATGGATGCCATGCAAGAGCAGCGCCACTATTACCTTTAAATGATTAGAGATGTGACGGTGATGCATTATGATGATAGGATCATGGAGCTGTACGAGCTGCCGTGCCGTGCTCCCCGACGCTCGCTGGGATGGACTGGAAGTGAGTGAAGAAGTAGAGAGGGACGTGGGGAATAAGAATAGTAATGTGACCTTTGGAGATACTTGGAGTTCACCTGTTTTTAATCAGCAAATACAATTGATTTTTATCTCCCCTGGTTTTATTTGTGTAATACTGCAGTGACTGGTTCCTCTGAGGCTGGAGTTAAATGTGTGTGTGTGTGTGTGTGTGTGTGTGTGTGTGTGTGTGTGTGTGTGTGTGTGTGTGTTTGAGAATGTCTTACAACCTCCACACTCCTTGTTGAGTTGTAACCCAGAGCAGCGCTTTCATTTTCCTGTCATAATGTATATTGATTTTTTCTTCTGTGTGTGTGTGTGTGTGTGTGTGTGTGTGTGTGCGTTTATGCGCATGTGTGTGTGTGTGTGTGTGTAGGTTTGACATATTTGTTCTTCTGTTGTTGATCAGTGTGTGTGTTTCCTTCAGGTGGAGCTCACCGGCAGCAGTGTGTTTGACTACATCCACCCAGCGGACCATGTGGAGATGGCGGAGCGGCTGGGGATCAGGCCCCACCTGAGGGCCGAGGCCGGCTGCCTGACGACCCCGGAGAGCGCGTCCAGCTCCGCCTCCACCTCCTCCCTTGCTGGAACGCCTGAACCAGGTACTGATGGAGTCCACATCCATATAGAGCACCAACGAAGCAGACTCTGTGATGATTTTTATATCTTGGTTCCTCCCCCTTCAGCTCCGTCTAGTCCTCATTCTCCTGCTGATGATCCTCCTGACCGCGGATACTTCATCCGCATGAAGTCCACGCTCACCAAGAGAGGCCTGCACGTCAAGTCCTCTGGTTACAAGGTGATGCATCGTGATTGAACCTCACCAGGGTCATCTTTGACTTCTAATTTTTTTCTTTCTTCTTCTTTTTGGATGATTTTGACGATCATATCTGGGGAGAATCATTTGGACCTATAATCTATCAATCATGCATTTTCTAGTGCTTGAGATGTTTGAGTTGTTTTTAGGCCAAATCAAACTCCTACGTTTTGATGAAAATGACAAACAAATTGAGCTTTGTTTGAGCTTGAGTTTTATGTCCTCTAAGGGACAGACTTTTTTTTCAGATCTAATATTAGACAAAAGGTAACGATGTAATAAAATCAGTGTTGTTGTTAGTCACTGGCATGTCCCATAATGAGTGTATTAGAAGACAAAAACATTCACTTGGCATTTAGGATACGGGGAAAAATGGGGACCTCGTGTAAATAAAGAGGTATTTAAAGGGTAAAATGCTGAAACTAAATGAATATTTGATACTTATGACCGGGATGGATCTTAGTTAGACTCATTAAACCAGTGAAAGTGCACAATTATAATCAAGTATAATATTTTAAGGCACTTTCAGGAAGGCAACGTCCTCAAAGTGAAAATAAAACACAGGGGTTGAAAACACACCGGATGTTATTCATTCCTATAATTCATTTATTTACCTGCTTATTCCCGTGAGGATGAAATAAGACATCGTTTTGTCTCGTGGTGTCAGCTCGGTCGGTTTCGGCGTGTTTTATTCCACTCCAGACGGCTGCACTAACAGTTTCCTGCTCTCCTCTGTGATTCCATCACTGCTGCTGTCGTTTTGTCTGTGAGGTGATTTCAGCCCAGGAGGTTCTGCTTCTCCCCAGCGTCTGTTTGTTGTTTTATTTGTTTGTTTGTTTGCGGGGACATCAAATCTTGAAGTGGATTCAGACAGAGGGATGAATCCATGAAATGGTTTCTTCCACTTTAACATTGAAGATACGGCTTTTTACACAGTTTCCACCTACGGAGCATAAACCAGAACCGTCGGTCGGTCTCGCTACCGGCGTAGCGAGAAAGACGCCGGTAAACTATTTCAGTGGATGTGGACAAAGAAGCAGATTCATGGTTTTGTCCCGGAACATTTCAAGACAGATGTTTTAACCCTTTAATGTCTTGAAGAGAAGAGTTTGAATCACTTCTTATAGATAAAATGTGAAGAACCTGTTTATAATATGACCCAACATGTATATGCTGAACAGTAAGGGGCCAATGATGGAGCTCTGGGGGACACCACATGTCAAAAGGACCACTGAGGATAAGGCATTATGGCTATTGTGAAAGTCCAATTTGATAAGTAACAATTCTTTTGGGTCATATTAAAGCATGTTAATACTTACTGAACAGAATAATGTAACTTGATCCGATCTAATAAAGGTCAAATAGTTTTCTAAAAAAGATGTAATACCAAATGATCCAGCCATCCGAATTTAAGTTAAGAGTATTTTCCATGAAATACAAAAAAAAAGTATACAATAATAATAAAGATAAGATAATCGTTTAAAAGTCAGATTCTTTTTTTTACTGTTTAAACCAAATTGTTTTTCATGTTATGGTAAATATAGAGTATCTGAGATAAATTATGTAAATTTTTACGTTGCTTTCTTTTTTTGGTGAGAACATTAGAAGGTTTAACATTTTATGGTTGATTACACATGGACCATTTGACAGACAACCATCAAACTGGGCGGAACGCTGAGACGTGTATCCAGGAAGAAACCTTCAAATTTGGTAGAAAATCTTAAAGGATACTTTTTTCATTTTTATTTATTCGTTAGATTGGAGTTTGTTGGGTAAGAGACCCAATTCCATTCTGTTTTTACCGAATGTGCTCCTTGTCGCAGGGGAGGGAGGGAGGTTTGTGTGTTTATATGTTTCTATTTGATTTTTTTTGTGCATTTTTGTTCATATTTGGAAAAGTTTCCGTAAGAAAGTCTTGTAAATAAGATTATTTTTCATCCAAATTCCTCTGGGAAAATTGGGAAGTTTTCGACATTTTCCCTGAGTACATGAAGGTTGTTGGGTTGTTGTTGTTTTTTTTGTGGGGGGGGGGGTTAACAGCTAGAATGGAACCTGTAGAAGCTGCTACTGAACTTATTTAACATTAAGCCCTGTGAAAAGTTGGTGCAACGATCAAGAAGAAACTCCTTGTGCTCCGATACTTTAGTGCAAAAGCTGATTTTGTAATATTCCCTAACGTTGCCTGACGAGGCTTTTTTGCACTAGACGTTGTGAAGAGGCGGATCAGGAAGGCTGAATATATTTCTGTCCACTTGGTTCTTAGGAAGGAGCTCACCTGACAGGAACTCACACTTCCTTTTTCTCTCTGGCAGGTAATCCACGTGACGGGACGGATCCGCTGCCGCCCCGCTATGGTGCAGGGTTCCACGCGGTCCGTGCGTCGACCGATGGGCCTGGTCGCTCTGGCGCACACTCTCCCGCCGTCCACGCTTAACGAGGTCCGCATGGAGAGCCAAATGTTTGTTTTCAGGGTCAACATGGACCTGCAGGTCATATACTGTGAGAACAGGTGAGCGCTCGTCTTTCCACAGCTGCTCCGTCTCGTATGGCTTGTCATGTTCTGCTCCATGAACATTTGGTCTTCCAGGTGGTGGTTCTGGAGGAAGCCACCTGCTCCTGCGCTGTAAACAAATGTGTTTTATGTTGCGCTTCCACACAGGATCTCTGAGTACATGGATCTGACCCCGGCGGAGGTCGTGGGACACACATGTTACCACTTCATCCACGTGGAGGACCTGGAGAACCTCCGTCAGAGCCACGAGGACTGTGAGTCACACCCATGAAATCCCACCTCCACCCGCTTTAGTCCACATTAGGTCTGCTTCATCATGTCTTGTTGTGATCAGCGCCCTCTGCTGCCCTCATGGTGAACTGCTGAACCTATAACAGCCTTCTTCCCCTCTCCATCCCATTATACGTCCCTTCTTCTCTCCTCCCAGTGCTGAGGAAAGGTCAGGTGGTGACCAACTACTACCGCTGGCTCCAGAGGAGAGGAGGCTACCTGTGGATCCAGTCCAGCGCCACGGTCTCCATCAACCACAAAGCCCCCCACGAACGCAACGTCATCTGGGTCAACTACATCCTCAGGTCAGCGGCGTCCCAGCAGAGCCACGCTTTTAACTCTGCTGATATGAAACTGGTTTAAAGATGCCGGCCCCATACTGGGTGTAGATGCTTTGAAGGGATCGGTGATGAAATTCAGACGGAGGATTACCTCCGCCCAGGAGGTTAGATCCGGACCGCGTCTGATCGGGATTACACCAAAACTAGCCGATGAATTTTCACATTAAAAGCGTCAAACTTTTATGGGACTATTTCTTTTGGATGCAGTGACGTAACGGAGGAACTTAATGTGGTGGAGGGGAAATATTCTGTGAGAAAAAAATGATGTGGATTCTTCCAAACTGTGACGTTAAAGCAAATTAGCAGTTAGCATTAACCTTTAGAAAGTAAATCAGTATTTTTAGATTTTATATAAATATTGAGAATAACCAAAAATCTACTTGAATTTAAGAAGATGACAAAACGTCGCTCGTTTTTATAGATCTATACATTCATTTTTCATTTATGGACTCATGTTTTTGAGATATAATCAGATATATTTAGTGACTTTAGTTTTATTTAATTGCTATATCTTTATACATTCTTAACAACTTTGGGGTGTAATTGAACTTTCTGTCTGGATGAGATCAGGCTGGTACCTACTTTTAAATCTCTTTTAAAAACATATTTTTGGGGATTTGGTAAGAATTTTATCACATCTTAAACCTCTTTTTTTACATTCTGTTCATTTTATATTGTTTATTTTATTATTTTTCAAATAGCATACAAACTTTTCTATGTGACTTTGTGCTTAATCGAGTTTATTATTATCATTATTATTTTAATTATAATTATTATTAACATGTAGAGCTTGAAGGGGACTTTTTTTTTAAGAAAACATTTTTCTTTTTGTTAAATTATTATCAAAATTGAGAAAAAAAAATAATTCATTACCCTGTGATTCTTTTTCAATTTAATATTTTATCAATTATTATTGACTGAAAATTACTTTTCTGTTGAAGTTGGATCTTTTCATTGATGTTACCTTTGTTTTATCAGGTTTTATCAGTTTGTCGCAGGAGTAACTCCTGCAGTAAAGACAAAGACGTTTTCTCCAAATGTTTCTATTGTACACACACGCATTCAAAGTTCATGACAAAAAATACGACTCGCACGCCGAGCCGTCACACGAGAACGAGAAACGGAAATCCAATGCTAATTGGACTGAAGCTACATAATTATAACAAATGGATGTCAGAATTTAGGGGCTGAATTGTGTTTTAGTTAATTAGTGCTGTAATTACAAGAGCTCATTAACTTCTGCAAAGCCCCCTCCTTGTCTGGGCTTAACGGCCTATAGGTGGGCTGCAGTGGGTGTATGTATGTGTGTGTGGAGGTGTGTGTGTCTGTGTGTGTGAGGTTGTTTGTGTGTGTATGTGTGGTTGTGTGTATGTGTGTGTGTGTGAGGTTGTTTGTGTGTGTATACGTGTATTTGTGGTTGTGTGTATGTTTGTGTGTGTGAGTGCGGTTGTGTGGGTATATATATATGTGTTAGGTTGTGTGAGTGTGATTGTGTGTGTGTGTGGTTTCGTGGTTTTGTGTGTGTGTACGTGTGGTTGTGTGTATGTGTGTGTGTGTGAGTGCGGTTGTGTGTTTATATATGTGTGTTAGGTTATGTGAGTGGTTGTGGGGTTTTGTGTGTGTGTGTACGTGTGGTTGTGTGTATGTGGGTGGGTGTGTGTGGTAGAGATAAGGGCTGTCATGTGGAGAATTGGGTGGAGGTTAGAAGGATGTTTGACTATTAGAGGTTGTTATTAGGCTGATTATATGTTGTTTCTGCGTCTAAGTATTCACTCAAATCAGCGCAGCCACGAGTGTTTTTTTATGCTCTAAGTGGTTTTAAGTGGTGGATAATGATTTGTGTTTACATCCACCCTCTCTCCCTCTCCCTCTCTCCCTCTTTCCTCCACTTTCACATCCATCCATCACGTCATGCAGTCGAACGGAGCTGCCCGACACTCCCCTGGATCTGCTGCAGCTCCCGGAGAACGTACGAGCGGAGAGACTCCGAGTCAGCTCATCCCCCGCCGACAGCTCCCCACAAGCACGAGGTAGGATGATACTGCGTTCCCATGATGCTTAGCAGCGCACAGCCGCCTCCCGCACGTACCTCCTCTGATCATAAATATCCCATGTCTGCCTCAGGCATGCAGTCGGTGAAGACCTCGGTGGGGAAGAGTGACCCTGATGGTAAAGGAAGAGACAAATTTTCCACCAATGCCGTCCAATCAGAGGACAGAAGGAAGCGCCTGCTGAGGTCCGACCCTGAGGGCGCTCCACCCGAAACCCGCCGCCGGCTGGAGGAGCTCCGCCATGCCGAGGAGATCGTGTCGGCCTCCTCTGACCTGGCGAGCGACAGCGACGGGGACGAGGACGATGAGGCGGATTGGGAGCAGGGGGACGACAGCGACAGATTGAAACAGGAAGACGGAGGTGGAGGGAGTAAACATAGCAGGGGTGGAGACACACTGACTAGAGGGGAGGGTGGGGGCAGAGTGCACAACGGTAGGGCTGTGATCCAGCAGCTGAAGAGCGTGGTGAACCCGTCTGCCCTTCCTGGCAGCCCTAGCATCAAGACTGAGCACGAGGCCCTGACCGCTGGGGGGCGCTGGGGGTCACACACACAAACCTCCACCTCACTCCCCCAGTCCCAACCCTCACACGCACACACCCCCTCCAGCAGCCTCAACGGCGACAGCCCCACCACCCCGATCCCTGACTCTTCTTCCAGCAGCGAGGGCCCCACTAAAGGTTTGTTCACCCCCCCATCCCCGGCTTTGTCCCCCGCCATGTCCGTATCCTCTCCGCTGCCCCGGGACGAGAGGGCCGTGTCGGGGGTGGTCAGTCGGAGCGGCGGCATCTCGGGCGGCGGGCCTGACTTTGAGCTGCTCCAGAGACTGGCTGCAGGCGGTGCAGCGGGAAGGGTCCTGTTCCACCCCCTCGCTCTCAGCCCGCAGGGCCCTCAGAGCCTCTACGCCCCCAGCACCATTCGCTACGCTCCACCTGAGCTTCCAACCTCGCACCACCACGGCGTAGGACACGGCGACGGCCTGCAGCTACGCTCGGACCACCACAAGGGACCCCCCACGGCCTTCTTCCCTCACCTACAGCGGCTGGCCGGCTTGCCACCCTTCAGCGGTTTCTCCCCGTCTGACAACCCCTTCTCCTCCGGCCTGCCCTTCTGTATGAACGGACTGAGGGGGGCCGCTGGTTCGGAGGAGGACTGAGAGGACGAAAACATGAAGGACGGCGCGGCCTGACAGAGCAGTAAGAGACATTGAAAAGGGCAGGAGAGACAGAAGCGGCAGGAAATTAAGCCTCTGAGGACGCTACTAATTGGACAATGAGTTGAATAACTGCAATCTGAAATATGTGACAAGATGCCGCCGTAGGGAATCACGGCGTCCGCCTGTTCTGGACAAGTGACAACTCACAGAGAAAACAGGACATGGAAACTTCTGACTGGTTGTCCCTCAAGACGTCCAATAATCAACCCGACTGTATCTTCCTTCCAGATGATTACTGTGTCTCTTCCACTCAGAGAAGCCATATTGTACATAGAGACAAAACCATAAAGACCCTCAGCTCACATCCTCCTCTCTCTCTCTCTCTCTCTCTCTCTCTCTGTCGCCCTCGATTAACCCCATTAACCCCCGAAGCAAGAAGAAAGAGACGGAGAAGGACACCTGTCCGCAGGAACGAGTGACTTTGGAGAATACATTTTTATTATTGCAGTATTATACAAATCATCTCTTACGATGAGATCCAGAGTCAATTATGGGGTTTCCCTTGAAACCGATGGAGACGGCCTTCTGCTGTTTTTGTATTGAGATTTTAAATGATAATAATAATAATAATTAATAATAATAAAACCATCAGTCAGTCGTACTTAAAGCACACTGTTAGGTCAAAATATGAAAACCGTAGTCTCAGACATTCCATTATGTATAAGGGGAAAAAATGCAATGATGTTTCTGCTGTTGTGTTTTTGTATGAAAGCCATATTCTTGTGTTTTAATATAATTTCTTACCTTTTTCTTTTATTGATTTGCGAATAATTTTTTTTTCCGCCAGGGGAACAGATGGAAGAATGGAAGGATGACGGAATTCTGTAGGACGTAAAAGATCATCCAAATGTCTATCTCTCTTAAACCCTTTAATGTCCTCACCATGATAAAAATCAAGGAAAATGAAGAATTTATTAATCTCATCTCTAAGACACTTTAAATTTACCATAAAATTACTAATTGTTTGGTTAAGGATGTTTTTAAACTATAAAAAACAATTAAATAATATTAAATAGGCCAAAAATAATCCACCTGTACTGTCATGGCTAATTCCTCTTACACGGTGGTCCCTTTGACCTGGGTTGTTCCCCAGGGCTCCGTCCTCGGCCCCTTAGTCTTCAGCGCACACATGCTGCCACCGGGTCGCATTACAAATGGGTTCAGTCACATTTTTCGGTCAGAAATTAGCTCAACTAATCAGCCGCGAAGGACATTAAAGGGTTCAAAAAGATACGTGGGTGGAAGTTTTAGGAGTGGGGAGTTATCGTTTATACCTCTGTGGGTTTTTTTCTCAGCACTTACTGAATTTTGTGAACTCGAAGCACTTCATCACTTAACGGCGTGAGGTCCTGTTAGAACAGAGAACAATGCAACAAGCGGTGGTTCATGACGGAGAGTAGTTTTTAAAAAAATGAAAAATAAGAGGAGAGAAATAAAGAGACCATGTGTGGTCGTTAAAAAAAAGGACCGGTCGAGGTCTAAAAGAAGTTAACGGCTGATTCTGACGTTGGAGGTACGACGTTTGTTTCATATTGGATTGATCGTGAGTGAAATAGAAAAAAAAATTCAAGAGATTTCTTTTTATGTGTGTAAATTTGATGGGTTTTCTTTAGTTTATATTGAATTTTATACCGAACATTTGGCTTGAAGTGAACCCTTAACAGATTGTTGTTGTTGTTTTTAAATCAACAGAGGCTAAAATCAAAACAGCCAAATTAAAAAAAAGGTAAAAAAAAAATAACCAGAATGATTCTGATGCTGGTTTTCGATGGAAAACAAAATAAAATTTGTTTCACATGGATTGATCATGGCTGGAAATGTCAAAAATAAAATGCAAATCACTTCCCTTTATTTGATTAATTAAAGATCATTATGACCAATTAGATCATCATTTTTTTATTTTCCTAATCCTAAAGCTGGTCGTTTAAATCCTCTCGTTCAGATGAACACAGCCAAACTGAAAAAAAACAAAAAACGTTAAATTAATATCAATTAATGATATTAAAACGCAGAAATCTGCCCAACACACCCAAAACTGTAGCCGTCACATTCAGATATGTGGGAGTAGACAAGCTCTCGGCGGTTTAATGGTATAATGTGTGTGTGGGTGAGTGTGTGTGTGAGTGAGTGGGTGAGTTGTTGCTTATACAAGTGTGTGTGCCGTTTTAATTTTTATATTTTTGGTTGAATTAAATAGCTAACCTCTTTCGCCCGTCACTGTGAAGCTAACATTACCCTCCCATCTTTGTGAATACTCCATCCCTCCTTCATCCAATGAAATGAAGAAATGATGTAAAAAAGAAGAAAACAGCAGTGATACAGATGACAATAACAATAAAATATCCCAGTAGAGGAGCACAAGTCAAGGTTCGGTTCTTCCTTTCTTGCAACAATAAAGATTTATGAAATGGCCGAATTCACTGTTATGTGTCGAAACCACATTTGATTGATGGGAAACATTTTTGTACCGATCAGATATCAGTTATATTTATCTTATTACATCAAATACGGCATGGATTTAAAAGATGCAGGAATAATTACTTTTCCCTTAGAGGAGGTGGTGGATTGTAACTAAGTACTTTTACTCGAGTAGTGTACTTGAGTGCAAATTTGAGGTACTTGTACTCATTTTGAGTGTTTCCATTTGATGCCTTCGCTGCACCATATTTTAGAGGAAAAATAAATTTACTTTCTTCTCCACTACATTTGACTGACAGCTGTAGTTACTAGTAACTTTTTGGATTACTCTAGATTTTTCTCTGATCAGAACAAAACAAAAAGACATATAACATCGTCCACGTTTGATTTATTTATCAATACTTCCATGCAGTGGTGCAAAGTAATTAAGTACATTTACTCAAGTACATATATTTGAAGCACCTGAACTTAATTTGACTAATTCCATATTATACTATTTTATACTTCTACTCTACTATATTTCAGATGGAAATATTGTACTTTATGCTCCACTGCATTTGACTGACATCTATAGTTACTAGTTACTTTTTGGATTACTATAGATATTCGTTCGGATCAGTGTTTGTCAGAATTTTTTGAATACTTTTTTTCCATTAGTCCTCCGATCAGCGGAAGAATGCCTTTATGGCGATGTTTAATACAGAGCTGTGTCATCAGTGTTTCCTTTATTCTTTACTACTTTACACGCAGTGGTGGAAAAGTAACTAAGTACATTTACTCATGTACCCATACTTAATTTGACTATTTCCATTATAATCAGACTACTTACTACTTCTCCTCTACTACATCTCAGGTTTACTAAAGATTGTACTTTGTGACATTTATAGTTACTAGTTACTTTTTTTTACATTTTTGTTGTGGAGTATTTTCATAGACTGGTATCAGTGGAGCCCTCTTAGAGGAGACCATAAAACACAGGATTAAAAAAAACCTCACACTATAGATCTTTAACCGTTAAAAACGTACGCGATGTTGCAGTTGAGAGCGATCCTGGCGTGAGGGGGGACATCGCTCGCCAGCAGCGCCGAAGAACGGGTCTGAAAGAAGCAGGAAGAAGTTCATGAAGTGTCTCACTTCTGAGGTGCCATAGGCAGACCTGCATGGTGTGTAGACGTGTGCCGATGTGTGTGTGTGTGTGTCGAAGTGAATTTGTGTGCGTGTGTTGTCTGAAGCAGCCCCAGGGAGGGGCTCTGACATTGAAGACGGGTTAAATCCTGTTTTACATTCAAGTGGCAGACCCCAGTTCATTAGAGTGAGGATCATTCCTCCTCAAGACCAAAGGAAGCGCATACTAAACAAGAGCAGTTGTTGGGGAGAAAATGCCATTGTACGTGCAAAATAGTGTACTGTATAATTGTGTGTGTGTGTGTGTGTGTGTGTGTGTGTGTGTGTGCACAAGGCTGCACAGCAACCTCTGGTTTCCTCTTAATATCTTCTTCTATGGATTTAATATTATGACGGATTCCTTAGACGAAATCTACATTTGTGTGTGTGTGTGTGTGTGTGTGTGTGTGTGTGCAGCAACACATCATGGCAGTCCCCCTGCCCGTCTCCCACCCGGCCTGTCATTGAGTCACCCATACGCCCTCTCTGTCACCGACTTTGATAGCTTATCTTAGCCCCTGAATTGGAGTCGCGCTCCCGAGGGAAATACCTCGGCACATGTAAATGCGTTTGAAAGAGTAAAAATATGGGTAGGAATAATAGAGTGAGGGATGCTGGGAGTCCTGACGCGGGCTTGCTACACCGCTGTCCTTCAACATCCCTCTGATATCTCTATTTTCATGCAATACCTCTTTCTTCTTCCGCCCAGTGGAAGGCCAAACCGGAGTTCTGGAGGTAGAGCCTCTGATCCGTACGCCTGGCATTTAACACCTGAGAGCAGATGAGCAATCAGCTGTCAGGAGAGTAAGGACGAAGGTGGATCGGGTCTGGAGATGCAGGAGGTTCTGGTTTCTGCAGGCTGTTCTGGGTTTTTGGGCGGATGGTGTTTGTCAGTGAGGGCGCGTCTCCTGCCTCTGGGCGCCCTGCCCTTTAGACGCGCCAGGCCTCAGGAGCTTCCTGCATGCCAAGCAGAACTGTGCAGTCAGACGCAGCCGCGGAGGAGAGGAGGGGAGAGGAGGGGAGGCAGGGGAGGAGAGGAGAGGCGCAAACGTGAGGAAGAGTCCAGAGAGCAGAGAAACTGAAGGGGTGAAAGGGTAGAAGAGGATCTGAGGGGCTGCATCCAGACACGGCCTGCATGAGAAACACCCAGACGCCCTGGGAAGAGGAGAGCAAAGAGGAAGAGAGGGTGACTCTGAGGTGAGTCTTAACAGCAACGGCGTGTGTCGATGGCCGGGAGATATCACAGACCTTCGCCCTCAGCGAGTCAGAGATGGTTATCACAGACGGAACAACACACACAAACACGCCGCTCGGCTCACTTCGTACCTTCACTGCAGAGCAGCCGCTCATTATAGGAATTATGCGTGTAGAGAAGCTGTGTGCAGACAGTTTGACTTCGGCTGCAAGGCGGCGTTCATTCCGACTCCGACAGCGCCGGAGCATTAAAGCAATTCCGTGTTTGCAGAGTCCAGTTTTTCCGCCCAAAGGTAGAGCCTGGATTTGTGCTAATAACTGGCTGCGATTGACGGTTTTAGATTTCAATACATCAAAGAGCAAAGAAGAAGATTAGTTCGCTTTTTGATAAAAGTGTATGTTGGTGTTTAACTGTGGAATGTGAATCATTTAGAACATTTGCTAAGAAAATAATACCGCTGGTAATAATGTTTATTATCACTTTTCCATATACACATTTTTTGAATGTCTCCATTCGACCCGTCTCGGAGGATCGCTGTGAGGAGCATCTGAAGCGCCCAGAAAGCAAAATGTGGTTCAGGGTCTTGCTCAAAGACACTAAAACATGGAAGGCTGCAAGGACAGGGAGTGAAGCCCCCATCTCCTGATTATAACACTCAACCCACTCACCTCCCACATGTCACCACTAATCAGCCCAGATCTGTTAACCAATATAGAAGTTAAAAGACGCTAACATAAAGTTAGCTGGTTATAGATGCTAACATTAAAGCTAGCCAGTTGAAGATGCTAACTTCAAAGTTAATTTGTTATAGACGCTAACATGAAAGCTCAAAACTGGCACTTTGTCCTCCTAAAATTATGACTTTATTCTAGTAATACTGCAACTTTATTTTTGTAAAAAATGCTGACTTTATTCTTGAAATGACATTTTTCCACGTTTTCCTTCAACACTCCGTCCTACTTTAGTCCAGAACAGCTGATTAGATTTCTATTTCATATCTTTCTATTCTACCGGTAACTCCAACCCTGTCATGAAACTAGAATAACGAGCTCCTGCTAGTCGTGACGAGGTCGGAACCTCATGCTGCCCATCGTCCCTCTTGGCTCTGGATGATCGCCATGACACCGATGCCGGTTGCCAACAAACCTTTTCCTGAACCACGAAAGGAATCCTTCAAAAACAATCAGAGGCAGAGATAAAAATCTGAGCCTCTAGAGCTGAACCAGAATATGTGCACAGTCATATTCCACGCTGCTCATGACTCAACAGATGACGGATGTTGACAGATACAGAAGGTTTTGATTTATTTGACTGTTTGTAAGCAGGGCAGGATTTCTAATGTTCTGAATACATTATCGTATCCCCTGGAGATCAACCTCAGACTGGGAAAAATCTTACTTTCTCTCTGTAAGTTTAACTGGCGGCTCCAAAGTTACAGTTTTTGATGCTCAGGGGGAAACAAACAACATATTTTCTATTTTGCTACATAAAACCGAGTCATTTCTGTTTATCAGGTAAACTGTGACAGTAAGAAACGTAGAATGTTTAGGCTACGACTATAAATTTTATTCAATGTCCCAGACAGATAGTTAATCAATAATCGATTAAATAAGATATTAACATCTTATTGTCAGTTTAAGTTTTATTTAAACAAATCTAGAAAACATATGTGAAGCTTCGTGTAAAAACAACTGACACGATATTTTTTGGGATGAAGGATTTTTACTTTTGAATTTTCCCAGCAACCATTGGGTACCGATTTCTCCGTTTGTGGATCTGTTTTTGAAGACCGTACCATGATATCAACACTGAGCAGAGTCCTGTTTGTTGTAAATGTACAGAACGCTCACAGGCTGGACATGGCCTCAGGTGATTTCTTCCTCCTGCCTCCCTGTTTGCCTCTGTGCTGGTGGATTTTCTCAGAAACAAAGGTGAAGTACGCCCCCTTGTGGTACAAAAAGTTACTATATGACTTCTCTGTTGATGTGTTGCTCAAACACAAAAATATACATTAAATTATTACTACCTATCATTGAAGTAAAAATCACATTAATCACCTTACCTTTGGTAACTTTCGGCTTTGGCTGGGTCAGAGCATCTCCAGAACTGCAGATCTAATTCAGTGTTCTGGTCTGCCGTGGATTCATGGGATTTTTAGGGTCCCAGCTTGTGACATCCCATTTTATTTTAGGTTTGTGCACAAGAATTGACTGAGATCCATCCGAACAGATGGATCTCAGTCTCAGTCTGTTTGTTTGGAGCACGTCAGTGTTTGGGTGACAGTGTTCACGTCCGTTCATATGAACCACGCCGACAGAGCTTTAGGACCAGAGCTAATCTCGTTTTAATCTAGTCAAACCCAAACAGTGTGAACGCCACCTAAAAAGAGCATCTCCCAACTGCTGCTCGACCTCAGAACAGGATAGTATAATGGGCATAATATGATTTTGCTATGAATGTAAGACTAAATAAAACGGCCAAATCATCGTACATTTGGGGATTTTTGGAATTTTTGATCGTACATTGTACATAAAGTGAAATTATTGTACAAATATGATAATTATCGTACGTCTGGCAACACAGGTCAGCTAGTTAACATTTTCGGGCCACAATTTCTCAACTGTTGATCCGTTTTGGTCCAAATTTGGTGCATATGAATTAACTCAAGGAGATCTGTCTTGTACAAATTGGTGTTTTACTTTAATAGTTTCATGTTTTACTCACTAGGGGGAGCTTAATACAAAAACACTGTTTTTTCCAGACATAATTTCCTATTCCTTGGTTTGACTTACTCCAAATTTGGTGCAAATTAATTGACTCAAGGAGATCTACCTTGGAAAAACGATATTTTCCTCTAGTATTTGATAGTTTACTTACTTTTAAGAGGAGCTTAATTAAGTATACTGGTAGCGTAACTCCACATTTAATTTAAGGAGTTCAATCAGGGGGGTCTGCTTCTAAAACAGTGTATGGGGGATTTTTGGGGATATACCCTCGATGTCCGAGATGACAGCATTGGCCTTGTTCTAAATCGCATTTGTTTTTTTATTTTATTAAATCGACAGTTACTTTCCTGTTAAAAAAAAAAAATGTCTGCATTTACATTAGAAGTCCACAAGGGGACACCTGAGCTGAATTATTTACATATATTTATGTACATTCATTCATTCCAAACACTTCTAATAGCAATCAACCATTAAAAAATAAATTTCTTTACAGATAAAACATATGTAAAAGATAAATTGTCAGACTTTACACACTATACATGTGTATAATATACCTTTTATAATATACAAAAATTCAATTATTTGGTTTTAAATAACACCTTTTCAGTACGATGATGTGTAATAGTAAGCACAATCAGAAGAACACTCTCCTGTGACGATACGAGATAAACACTAATAATCCTAATTATTTGGTGTGAATGCTTGTGTATTCATAATAAAAAATAAATTAAAAATGTATTTTTATTATTATTCAAACTTGTTTTTTGGCACCATCCATCATACTTTCACCTTGAAACACCATTCAACCTTTAAAGCATTGACACAGCTTTCATGTTCAACACAGTCATCCAACCAGTTCTTTATCTTTTGTGGTTTGTCCTCAAATAAACCTTGAACACGGTCAAATTTTGAGAAATCGTCAGATTTCCCAATGGATGACATCACAGCTGAGAGTATGGAAGAGCTGAAACTCTCTGCTGAAAGATTCCGAACATATCGCCATAAATCCAATAATTCTGACTCCACAGCCAAAATTTTTACATCAAATCGTAGGGAAATTTGTCCAGATTCATTTAATACCAGAGTGGACACAAACAAACTTACCGTTTTGGAGCGAGAGGACCTTAAGTGCAAGGGGGTCCAAAACTGGCTCCATAGACTTAGACATTCAAACATATCACTGATAAGCTGTTAAGTGTTTTTAACTCACTCCAAATCAATTTTTTCATCGTGGAATCTGGACAAACTACGTATAAGTCTATTTAGCTGATTTTCGGGATCCTTATGGTGTCATTGTTCCCAAAATACAACCAATGGTTTTAGGTACAGACAGTTTTTTAGGACCCTAGGTCTAATTTTTTTTTTCTCCTAGCATCTGAAAAAAAACACTGGCGCCTAACTTACGCCTAACTTTCAGAGAACATAAAGGACTAGCCCGTGAAATTAACCTCCATGAGAAAAACAGACAATCTACAAATAAGAGGCAAAATAATGTTCATTCAAAACCTAAGGCGAAACAGATGAAAGAAATTGAGTAGCAAATAATGATCCAAAATAACAGAGTACAAACTGACGAACACGACGCAAACAAATGTGTGCACAGAAGGACGAAGGGAAGCACAAGGGGAGAAGGAGAGAAGAAACAAGAGTGCCAACATGGATGAGACCACAGGCAGGTTTACCAGGTAAGTAACACAGACGATCTGACAAAGACATGGAGCAGGACACAAACTTAAATACAAAGAGTAACGAGACAACGGGAAACAGGTGAGGCACAGGTGGCAACATCCAACAATCAGGGAGGAGACACTGGGAAAGAGGATTCACACACACACATTCACACACAGACCAGAGAGGAGGAAGAGAACATTGAGTCAAAGGAAAGTTGAAGGAAATGAAAATGGAACTGAACCTTCAAAATAAAACAGGAAACACAAACTTAAGCTACAAAATAAAACAGAACCATGAAAGGTTGTTTCCTAAGACTAGAGTAACTTAGGTGCTATCACCTTTACAAAAAAAAGAAAGAATGCAAGATAACATCTGTAGAAAATATATACTCCTAGTCATATTAAAGACAGACCTGGAACCTGAACATGTTTCATGTTGAAGACGACGACTGTAAACGAGTAAACAGTAAAAACTCTGCGAGACGATGATAGTTCCAGCTAATTAACTCACCATACTCGAGTGGATTACAATAACAGATCTCCAGAGATAGAAAAAGTCCACCTCCACAAGAATGTTTCATTCAATCACACCGACTCTAGACGTTGACCTCTTCTCTTCAAAACCTGGATAAACAGCCGTTGAAGAGAAGAAGAGCGTTGTTTCATTGTTTGACAGTCATCAACAGTAAAAATAATAAACATTGTATTATTATTGATATTATCTTATTGTTATAATGATACATTAAATTGATTATTGTGAGAATGACAACAGTTTTTTGTCATAACTTCAAAACCATATTATCATAAATAAAGATCGTTATTATAAGTGAACAAAACAAAAGCAGCTGGATTATACATGAATTTATTTTTTATCCTTATACCCTGTTTTTATAGGATAATAATTGCCATGGGAGTTTGGGGTCGCCATTATCAAATTCTGCTTGGGGCACCAATTTGGCTAGGCCTTTGATGGAAAGGCGTCTCTCCCTGTGAGCGGGGGGCCACTTGATGCCTGCCCCAATGAACAACTGTCAATCAGATATCGTCCTCTTTGAGGTGTCAGACCGTATTTAGCCATTGACTATATAGCAAACCAACGTTATAGCAACTGAAGAACTTATGTAAATGTGTGCGCGAGGGTTCGGCTAGAAATAGCCCCGCAATGAAAGTCAGGGCCAGCGGCGCGCGGGCGACGTCGTACAGTTCTGACGACAATCAAGCAACCTCGATTTTTTTCCTTTGAATTCTGGAGCTCCACCACTAGGTGCCACTAAACTTTACACACGGCACCTTTAAGCGGTTTAACGAACAGACAGACAGGATGACAGTCCGAAGTCATGTTATGATTTATTGTCTTTAACTGAATGTAGAACAGGACGAACATAAACATAAGCAAACCCTGTTTTCACATCCAAAGTCGATATCATCCACTTTTCCATGCCGTCAACTTAGCATCCATTCACAGGGCCACCCTAGAGATCCACAGATGGAGTGAGACGCACCAAAACAGTTTATGGTGACATTTAGCCATCGTACACAAGTATGGACACACAGCCAAATACAGAACCACAGAAAAAGCTGTGAAAAATACTCGTTGTTTCCGAAGTCGAGTAACTTAAGTGCCAAAAAAAGACTACAAAATAACTCCTGTAAAAAATATATTCTATCCCCTCAGAGTTAAATTAAAGACAGGTGAATATTTATAATATTTTTACATTTCACAGTAGATCACATCTAGATCATTTTATTTCAAAACCAAGTTGGAACTCATTTTGAAGACGATGAACTGCTGAGTGAAAAACGCCAGCATGACTGCAAACGGTGCAAAAATAAAAAGTGTGAACGAGAAAATGTGAAATTCTCCGTGGAAAGTGTGATAGCAAAAAAAAGAGAGAAAAAAAAAAAAAAAATATTGATTGACGGTTTAAATGTTTGACACAAAAAATGCTTGTTTAGTCAAACTATAAAGCGATTTCCAAAATCGGATCTCCGAAGCTCTGAAAGTATTCCTCCACCCCAACAATAACATTTCTCTCAATCACACAAACATAACTCCACATCAGAGCAACTCGCACATCTTATCCCACTCTATCTACTTCTGCGGTCCTTTTCCATCATCATCCTCCCGATGTCTGCTGTCATGAGAGCCGCGGTAACCCCGGTGCTCGCGCCTATCACGGCACTCTTTGCAGTCGTCGTCCTCCTCTCCGTCGTCGTCCTCCTCCTCGCGGATGAGCTCCACTTCAAGGCGGCCGATGTAGAGGGATACCGCGCACAGCCAGAAGAGGGCGACGCTGCTCACAGCGGCTCCTTGGAGCAGCAACGCCGGCACGGACAGCATCATCATCCTCCTCAAGGCAAAGAGGCTGCCGATGTACGACAACCCGCCAAATGATACGCACACGCCCCCCAGGATGAAGAAGGCTGAGGGGAAACAGAGAGACCTGATGTGATGGTTGAAATCCCATAATATCCTCAGAGCTCACTCTGACATGGGATGGAGACGGTTTAGAGCTTGCGCTCCGCGCATGTTGATGAGGTCAGTACCATATGCTGCCTCTCGTCCCACTTCACTCTGGACGTACGCGATGACGGCGATGCCGGTTGCCAGCAGACCGTTCCTGAACCACGAGAGGAATCCTACGAAACAAACAGAGCCGGAGATAAAAATCTGAGCCTCTACAGCTGAACCAGAATCTGTGCAGAGTCACATTCCACGCTGCTCATGACTCAACAGATGACGGATGTTGACAGATACAGAAAGTTTTGATTTATATGACTGTTTGTAAGCAGGGCAGGATTTCTAATGTTCTGAATACATTATCGTATCCCCTGGAGATCAACCTCAGACTGGGAAAAATCTTACTTTCTCTCTGTAAGTTTAACTGGCAGCTCCAAAGTTACAGTTTTGATGCTCAGGGGGAAACAAACAACATATTTTCTATTTATTTCTGTTTCTCATATAAAGTCAAATACAGACACTGTGACAGTTAGAATAGTAGAATGTTGTTGTTGTTGTTACAACGGCAAACTTTATTCAATATTCCAGACAGATAGTTAATCATTAATCAATTAAATAAGATGAAAAACATCTTTATGTCATCTTTAGTTTTATTCAAACAAATCTACAACACTGAGCAGAGTCCTGTTTGTTGTAAATGTACAGAACATTCACAGGCTGGACGAGGCTTCAGGTGATTTCTTCCTCCTGCCTCCCTGTTTGCCTCTGTGCTGGTGGATTTTCTCAGAAACAAAGGTGAGGTACGCCCCCTTGTGGTACAAAAGTTGACCTACATCAGCCATTAAATTATAACCATAGACCAGTGAAGTCAAAATAACATCAATGATTTCATCGCTATGGTAACTTTGAGTAGGTGGGATCTACAAGGAAGCAAGTGAACATTTTAACCTTGAAGATGAGGATCTTTGAAGCTTTGGCCATTTAAAAAAAAAAAAAAAAAAAAAAAAAGTTTAAAAGGTTCATGCTGGTTCTTAGAGAAAGTTGCCGGAGCACAAAGAAGACATCAAGGGACTAATTTGGTAGCGAAAAGCAGAGATCGACAATATTAGGATTTTGTCTGAAATTAATTAGATCATGATTCACAGCTTCACCTTAGCTGGAGATCAAATGATGTCACCATCTCCCTGAGCCAATCAAAAGTAACGATGTCAATGAACCCAGCAGCCATGAAGAGAACTTCATTTCTCTTGATCAGGACCACAGCAGACATTTTGTAGAAACACGGTTCAGTTCACCGTGTTGCTTTTGACTTTGAAACAAAGGACGTGTGGATGACGTCACAAGCTTCATTGGACAGCTTAGGTGGCAGATTTATGACATATATTGTCCAACAAAGCTTCCCTTCTACTTTCAAAAACAGACATCTAGTTAGAATATGAGTATCCAGATCTCAATCTCAGTTACACCAATTAGTTTTGGCCTTGTCATAACAACATGCGTTCTAACATTTCAGCTTAGTAGGCCTTCATCAGAGCACAAAGCGAGACTGGAGATCCGACAGTTTATAAGGTGGAACCTTGTGAGGTCACACAAGAGTTCTATTAGCCTGGTTGGCGATGTTCGATTGGAAGGTTCTGGTGGAGCACGTTTGTGAAACGTCCATGTGACTGGGAGTCGTCTTTTACTTAGTAAAAGTATTTATGACAAGGCCTTAAATAAATTAGTGTCACTGAGCATCATCAACTTGCACTGGAATTGTGTTTGTGCTCGTCTCTTGGATATTCATATTGTGATTATATGTTTTGTGTCGATGCACAACAAACGAATACAATGGGGAAGACGTGTCCCCTTCATCATCTTACCAAACATTCAGTTACATTCGCAAAATAAACAGCTGGTAGACGTTATGTCGTTAAAAGGGCTAATTTTACTTTTATACTTATACCACTTAATTTTTACTAGAGTAAAGAAGTTTAATCAGTTCTTCTACTGTTACCAGAGTTTTTCTATCATATTAATAACTCTATTTCTACAGAGTGACAGAAGGTACGTACTTCTGCTACCCCTGAGAAGGAATTTAATAAGCTTACCAGTCTCGTGGGACTTTCTCAGCATCTGTAAGTGATGGGAAAAGAAAATATTAGGTACAAAAACTCCAATTGGATCAGTATAGCAGACCTTGCTGATCAAATCAGTAGCAACTGGACTTCTCTTTAAAGTTGAAGACGTTATAAAACAGTTAGGTTTGACTCATTTTACTGAATTTCAATCTCGTAAAACCTGATCTGCAAAGTTATAATTATAATACATAAATTGATATATGGGGTGGAAATCTGTGTTCTAAGTAACAGAAACGTCTTCTTTTCTTTTTTTTGCTTTCCGTAGAACAACATTTATGAAAGTAAATTTGTTTGCCAGGGGTTACAAAATAATAAGCAGAAAAAAATACAGAGAAATATAAAACTTCAAAAGGTCCAACTGGAGTTTGTCAAACACACAACTAGCACTTTCTGCCGTCTTCAAGTGAATTTGCTTTATAGTGATGAGGAAACTTTCCTAGAAATTCTTTTTGATTAATTGCAAAACAAAAGTATCCTTATTTTGGTCAAATGTGTAAATACTTTTTCCAGTTGTAAACAACAACTTTGAAATTAAAAGTAGGAAATTATAACTCAAGACTGTTGAACAGGATAAGCAGTTACGATGAAATTAATGGTTAATTTTGAAACAAGTTAAGTTACAACTAATGTAAAATAAAGATGTGTTTCGGAGTAAACTATGGGATGGACTGAGTGATGAATTTAATTTGTGTAGCTCTTTTTTAAGTTTAATAAAAAAGGTTTAAAATAATTAAAGATTACAAGAAAAGGTTAAATAGTTGGAGACTATATAGTATTTAAGGGTATAGTATAATGGGTAAAATATTATTATTATGTTATTTTTCCTTTGCTGATATTCTGGTTTATTCTTGGATGGTTGTTGTCTTCAGCTGACTCTTTTTCTTCGGTTATTTACACTGTAAATACATTGTACGACTGTAAATTTTGCAGTCAGCAAAGATGTGTGACGTGATTGTTTTGTCAAGAGATAAGTAACCGAAATAAAAAGGATTCCTTTTCCTTTTGGATTTTCAGATGAGGGAAAAACACACATAGAAACCTGATATAACATAACAGATGTCTGACAGAATAATTTAAAAAAAAATGATAACAGAAATGTTTCCATTTTGTGTATTTTACATTCTTCATGGATTGTGTTTAAGGAAAAATATGTCGGAGTTCTTTTGGGTTTACGAAGACCCAAACTGAACCCCGGACTGAACCTACCATAGCGTCCGCCTTATCGAGGTCTGAAGGCGGATAATGCTGCTCCGGCACCCGGCTCTTCCCCCACGGCCCCTTCTCTCCAACCCGCAGCGGCGGCGAGACATGATGTCGCCTCAGCGGGACTCTGGAGACCGGAGTCCGGACCAGCTTCACTATCCGGACCAGGTTGGACAGCGACGCTGGCAGCTGCCTCCTCATGAACAAAGTTAGGAAAGCCATAACATCACGAGCGTCAGCTAACTAAATCAGAGCTGCACAACATGACCCCGGTTTGACCTGTGACCTCTCACCCGTCAACAATAACCCGGAAGAGACTCCGTACGACGACGTGAAACGGTAAGGAGAATCAGAACAGCGCCTTCCCACGGCGGCATGAGAAAGCAACACAATATGGTTATAAGAATAATTCTACATAATGTGATTCTGAATCACATTTATTTCTTGTTCAAATCTTCTAAATCGATAATTCCTTTCCGAGTAGAAAGTTAGAAAAAATTACCTACAATTGCATTGCATGCCCACAAGAGGGCACCAGAGCTCAAATAATGTGCTATATTTAAACAATAGAATATTTAAACAAATAGATAAATAATCTATTTATTCATTCATTCAGTAAATCATTTCTAATAGCATTCAACCTGTACCATTAAACCAAGAAGACTAACAGAATAATATACATTTAATGTCTGTACAAATAAAACAGATGTAAAAGAGAAATTGTCAGAATTTTACACACTATACATGTAAATGATTTGATAGTAACGCCAAATACTTATTTTTATTTAAAAACAGAAAAATATTAGATTGTGATTAATATATTTTGAAAATAATACTGTTTTGGCACAATGACGTGAAACAGTAAGCAGAATCAGAACAGCGCCGTCTTTTGGCGGTATTAGAAATACACATATGCAATAGAAAATCCTAATTATTATTGTATAAGATTATTCTAAATCAAAATCCATTATTATTTTTCCTTTTTTGATCGTCAACTGGTATAAAGGAAAAACAAAAAAAGAGAATAAAGCTGCAATGTACACTAAACCCACAGGTGGGCGCCAGAGCAAAATACTGTTTTAGCGCTACATTTATTTATCTTCTTTTTTTATTCAATATAATTCAATATAGCAATTTTCAATCAGTACATACCGTATATTGCTTATCGTATCTTATCTTATCTACAGTTAAACCATGAGAAAAAACATTATTTTTAACTTTTACTCTTCATAACAACTCACCTTTTTATTGTGTTCATATGTTTGGTCTTCAGATAGTGTGCATTAGTCTCAACATGCATACTTCTTCTTCTTTTCTTTTTTTTTTTCATCATTAATCTTTATAAAGCCACTTAAAAGGTTCCAAAACTGTTTGAAAGGTGTAAACTTGTAAGGACTTGTACGTACTGTGCATGTGAAAGTTTTGACAATCCAATTAGGCAACGCCCAATAGTTTTTTTTAACATAAAAAACAATTACAAATGATTCAAAAAAATTGCCTAACATGACTCATCCAAATTTTTATTTTATTTCCAAAACCTTTCACAAAAAACCGACACTATGTACTTATACAAACTAATACATGTATTTATATGATTTTTTAACAATTTAATATTTAATTGCAAGGGAATTTGGGGGGAAATATGATAAATCATTAAAGAAAAAGATGAAGGGACTATTATCCTTCTGCATGCAACAATGGCATTTACTTTAAATATATGTGCAAACTTCATTTTAATCTCTTTATTCTGTAACCCAATGTCATTGGCACCAGCGGGATCCAGCAGCGAACTTAAAAACCAGATTTTTGCAACTGAAAAATAACATACTTATAATAACAATAAATATTTTGATAAAAAATAACACAACCTTGCTGACCTCAGCACAAATATTAGCCTAAGATTTTAAACTTACTGACCTTTCCTCCTCTTTGAATATCACATCAAATACACACATACTGACGCACACACATGTAACCCTGCGTGCAAAGCAAATTTGTAAGATCGTGTGTGTGTCTGTGTTTGTGTGTGTGTTTGTGTGTGTTTTTTCGAGGGGGAGATCTGTGTCCAGTGAGGATGGTGAGCTCTTCCTGATGGTCTTTTGTCTTTTTCTTCCTGTTGGGACCATAAAGACCACGCCTGCCCTTCATGATTGTCCACAGTGAGGAGCGTAGGGGTCTCACATGGGGGCTTGTGTTTGGGTGTTTGCGTGTTTGTATGTGTGTGTGTGTGTGTGTGTGTGTGTGTGTGTGTGTTAGTTTACAGCGAGATATTTAACAGACCGCCAAATCTTTGATGTGATGCACCACTAACCCTACGGTGGCCCTCATACTACTTTCTCCAACACAATAGCAGGTGGATATTTGTACACATACACAAACACACCCACACACACATACTAACACAAAAACACACACACATAAAAGTCATCCAACTTATAAAAGTTTGATTATTTTTGACCAGCGTTTTCCTAAAAACAAGAAATCCCTTTCAATAATGCTTACTCTTATTCTTGTATTTTTATTTCTCTAGTGCTTGTGCTTTTCAATGAATACGTTCAGAACGTGTGCTTGACATTAACTTGTCCACGTCCATCTTCCTCCAACAGCGGTTTCCTCGGTCGTTGTCAAGGCTGCCACAAAACATTGAATAGGGTGAAATAATCGACCACCATCAAAAAAAATTCTCACGTGCCCCTTTCTTCCGGTTGCTACGACAACATGTGATTCAAAGGACGACTGGTCGGCCATATTGTCTGCGTGCAAATACACGACGCCAACACCCACACCTTTCATCTCATATCACCTTTTGTTATTATTTTTTCTTTATTAGTAGCAAGAAATTGTTAAATCAAGAAATGGACAGCGAATAATCCGTCAGTAGGAACCTGTTTACACTTGCTTCTAAAATGGGTTTTGGCGGCAATCGGATCCCAATTGGACCGCTGGACACATGTTTCATGAGCTAATATAAATTCACCAGCCGTTAGAACTGCTGAGACTGACTGGACAAAGTCATTGCGTCCTGCTGAAGAGGCATCAGGACACAATCATGTTTACACTACAAAGGACATTTGGTCAGTCGAGTATGAAGTGTTTAAAAGTGTCGGAATTGTTGGAAATGGACAAACCAATAGTTTCAAGAAACGCCTTTGAGATCCTGCTTCTATTTTTCACGACTTCTCTCTGCAGGCTGAGCGACTAGATCTAAACTAGCATCAAGAACAGGTACAGGAAGTGACTGAAGGCGTTGGACCAGGCGCTGTAACTAAAAACAAAAATTACAAAATGATGAAAATACATAATATCTATGTGATTGACATGTTTGTTACTTTTTCATCGAACATGAAGCGAAACAATGATTTCAGATTTTTCCTGCTTTTTCACAGAATAGTTTCTTTATTTATGATAAACTGAAGAAAAAAAAAAGTATTTGAAATCATCTTCATCTACATCATGTGTTCAGAGTGTTTCTGTTTGATCTTAATGTGATGATAAGAGTATTGTTTCTCTCTCTCTCCCACACACACACACACACACACACACACACACACACACACACACACACACACGCACACACACACACACTGTGGGTTCTGGTCCATTCAAACAATGTTTTTATCTTAAACACAAGCGTCTTGATCTGCATGTTCAGCCGTGTGAGCGCATTCATCCAAAGATAAGAGCACGACTTGTACCTTTCCCTTCACTCTGCTGATTACGTCTCGCCTCGGTGTTGTCAGTGTCAACAATAAAGGAGGTGTTTGTTCTACGTGGATCTAGAGCAAGTTTGAAGGACCAGAACATTTCCTGTTCACTCTGAAGGGTTTCCCCCTCCATCATGGACTCACTGTTCCATCTCATCTTCTGACATTTAATGATAGAAAGAGTTGTGTGAGAGAAGTTGTTTGAAATGAATGTTGATGGACGGTTTGAGCTTCTGTTAGACTATGAAATACTTCTAGATAAAGGCAGTGATACAGGAATTAACACATTTTTTTTTACATTTGACCATTACTGTTTCATGCAAGAAGACTGGATCCAGTTAGATCCGGTTAGAGAGAGGGATGTAATGTTAGCATTTGTCTCACAAAGCCTTGTGAAAAATGTGAATTAAAAAGAAATATATATATTTTTTTAACATAAAGCCTTTAAATGTCTCTGTGAACTGTTTTCAGGAAGGTTTGGTGGCACAGCTGATCCTCAAATTCTCTTTCCGTACACCTTCACTAACCCGGACCCCTCTGACCTCACTTCCTGTTCTCTCATTCATCATCTTTATTCAACAGAAACTCTTCCTCTTTCCTCACTCTCTCACTGGATGAATGCTTCCTGTCCTCCTGATGCTTACTATACAGTTTTATTGTCTGTTCATTTTCAATTTCATTTTTTAAAATTTGATATTGTGCGGAGCTTTTCTAATACCACACTCCAAACTTGTGTTTTTGTGTTTTTAAAATTTGTTTTTTCGACAACACCCCGTTTTGAGGCTTCCTTATACTTTGTCCTTTCTTTTTCTTTTGCTTTCACCCGGTTAAATAAACATGTTGCCATTTCTTTCCACTTTCTTGTTCTGCCTTTTTCAGGAAGTGTCTTCCATCCTCCTGTCACCCCAATCTCTCTCTCTCTCTCTCTTTCTCTCTCTCTCTCTCTCTCTCTCTACTTCCTTATTTATAAAAACACACATTTTCCGTGACACTCCAGTTCTGCTCTCTATTTTGTAAGGGGTCACCTGACTCTCATGACGTTAATCAGCTGACTGAATGTACATTCATGGTTTGTAAAAATGTGTCACTTTTTTTGGTCAGCTTCACAAAACCTTCTTTTACCTTGTAGCACTTTGAGATTTGATCCAAATGTAAAGTGCCTTATAAATAAAATCTAATAAAATCTAGCTATAGCAGGACAGTTTTTTGCAACAATTCTCAACATATAAAAAGTGACTCTCGTCTGATTTCTGGGAATAATTTTAAAGGCATGAAGATTGGGGAGAGGATGACGTCAGCAAAGGATGCCAAAGTCGGAGCGTTGCGACCATGATTGGACATGTAGAAGCCAAATATTTGTTGAAAACAAATTGCAGAATCCTTAGGTCATTTGAATCCTTGGGTCAGAATGTCTCCGTAACCACCGTCAGAAGGCTCTTACATAAACACAAGCTGTTTGTGCGGGTGGTAAGAAAAAAGCCTCTGCTGTCGTCCAAACGAAGTAAAGCTTGTACAGTTTGACCGACAACACTGGGACTTTCAGTGGAACAAGGTCAGAGGTCAGGTGAGACCAAAGTCGAGCTTTTTTGGCAACAAATATCTAAGATGGGTGTTGCATAGAGAAAAGCCCCTCAAACCCACTGCGAAGTCTGGTGGTGGTCTCTGATGCGTTGGGTCTGTTTTTCTTCCAAAGGCCCTGAACATCTTGTTAAAAGACATGGTTTCATGGACTCCATCAAATACCAGCAGATACTGGATGAATATCTACAAGCCTCTGTCAGGAAAGGAGGAGAGTCCACAAGCTTGGTCCTCAGAATCTGGAGGAGTTGGAGAGTTTCTGTGTGGAGGAACGGTCTCAGATCTTCTCCACATGTTCTCAAACCTCATCACAGACCACAGAAGGAGACTCAGGGCTGATATTCTGCCAATAAGGCTGACACACACACGTTTTACAGAAAGATATTTGTTTGATGTTCAGAATGCTATGGGTTTTAAATTTGTTACTTGAGTTTGAGGTTAGATTTTTACGAAAAATTGTGAAATATAGATCAAGGGTTTAAATAATAGAGACATATTGCGTCTAACTCTTTCTTTTTAAGTGTGCTAATAATTATTTATATATATATATATTTACACAATATACACACTCCAAACTCACTGAATTCATCTTACTGAACTTATAAAACATAATAAACCATACCCATAATGTGCTGACGTGACACATTCATCTCAGCTCAGCAGAAGGCCGGGCAAACAGGTCTGCTTATAGCCTCAACTCTCTGTTAACGCTTCGCTATCCAGGCCGCTAAACTCCTGAGTCATAGATAGAAAAGAGGAAGGAGAGACTGATAAAGAAGGGGAGGAGGAGAAGTGCATACGTGCAGAGAAGCAATGGCTGTGTGAGCTGCTCAGGGGGATTCCAGCCAGCTGTGTTGGAATCGCTAACCTTGGCATGGAGGGAAACTGTTTTCAGTCTCTGGGACTGAGTGTTAACTGGAAGTGTCAGCGGGCAGATGATTTACGGACGTTAATTAAAGAAGAGACACTGTGGGGATGCGTTGCGAACAAAGCAACTAAGTATAATTTGAAGTATCTTCAAATGACTATCGGCTCTCGAACCTCTAGCCCACACTTCAGAGGGTTCCAGAAGGGAATATTCTACATTTACTCCACTTTATTGTTCCACTTTAGTTACTATTCACGTAAAAGACAAAGATTTTTTTTGCACAAAACAAAACATGCTTTTTGTCTTGAACTTATTACATCACCCAAAAATAGAACACTGATACAGCTGAAATCAACTACATCATTAAACAACTAGAAAAGCATCCGGGAACTTCAAATCCTCCGCTGCCGCACATCAGTTTAAAAAAAAAAAAAATCAAAATGCAGATTTCTCCATTAATGCTTGAGTTATTGCCAGCCTCTAAATCTACTGACAGCTCCAACAAACTCTCTGAGTATCTCTCAAATACTCTGTAGCTGGTCTTCTCCTCAGCCTTCACTTCAGCGTCTCTGTCCAGCCCACTAAGCTCCCAGCTCCAGCCCCAAAGAAACATCAAAGGAACAAAAAGCAGCAATAGAAACTTTGCAACGTAACTACTCCAAAGGGCTTATTATATTATTTTTATTCTAAATGCTGCCTATCACGTTACATCACCAAAATGTAATCACCGGAAGACAAACAGACAAACAGTTTTCATTTTAATACTTAAATAACATTTTCAGGTTCTTCTTACACTACATAATAAAAAGTATAATTGTGTTTTTGTTGTTTTTTTACGGTGTACTATCAGTACTTTACTAAATTATCTGAATATTTCCAACTGACATAAAAACTGTTTCATCTAAATTATGCAACTCTGTCATATTTCCCCTCTTATAGTCCATTGTGAGGTAAAAAAGAAAAATAGCATAAGGTACAAACACTGCAGGATACGGGAAGCTCTCAGGATTATTTAATCTTGCAGGTGTTTGAACGGCTGATTATGCAAACTTTGTTTTTTCCTTTAGTTATGATACAGCTTTTCTTTTCATCTCCTGGAACATGGAAGCCTCGGTTTTTCTGTAGTTAGAGGCTTAGGCTTCGATGAAGAAGTTAGAACCTACTGGTTTGCACAGCTCTTCTCAACGTTACACAATGGACTTTCAATATTATTCGGGTTGCACCAACATAACCTTGTGCAATTCAGGAATAAGCAAAAGGTTCATAAATCCAAACAATTACTCATAATTACTGGGTATTTCCTGTCAGATTTATTCACTGTGTGTCCTGTGGGACATGAGTCAGATCTCGTTCTGCCAAAAATAACTGATGAAAAAACTCTTTGTCCCTTTAAAGATTCCACCTCTTGTTATTTACTGCAACTTGATTAGGATCAACCTTTGCCCAACTGTGTTTTGGAAGAGGAAGCCGCTGTTGGATCACATTAATCTTTCTGGTCACGTCTTGATTTTTCCAAGTAAAATGTGTCACAGCTCCATGTAAGCGAAGATAATACATTGAAAACGTGGTGAACATCATGGAGTAACGCTCACACATGTAATCTATTAGGAATAAAATCGGCTATGAACACATTTACTGTCACAATCAGCTCAGGCAGACTGAACTGAGGAAAGACTGAAATACTGGAGGTGGTGATAGAAGGCGACAGCATGGCGTCACAGGCGGAGTTCAAACCCACCTCTGGCTTTGGATTATTTATTGTGGAATTTGGACGTTCTCCAGCGATTGCGTGGGTTCTCCTCTGGTACTCCGGCTTCTTCTCACAGTTCAAACATATGTAATGTAGGTGAATCGGTGACTCTGAAATTCCCCGTATCAGCGTGAGGGTGAATGGTTGTTTGTCTCTCTATTGGCTTGTCCCATATCCTTTGGGATCTCTCAGGATGAGCTGGAGAGTGTTGCTGGGGAGAGGGACGTCTGAAAACCCTACTTGTCCTACAGTTACCCTGCACTGTTTTTCCGAGATAACTTCACATTTCATTTTAGGAGTTCAATCAGGGGATTGCTTGTACAATGCAGGGGATTGGGGCATTTCCGGGACCCACCCTCGCCGTCGGGGACAAAATTTTCCTTAACGCAGTTAATTGTACGGTGCAATGAGGAATTTACGGTTTACATTCATGAGCGGCATATTTCCAAAATGTCAGCCGATTTGGCAAAATCCTATTTTGGTTGTTTATTTATTGTGTCCAGCTTAACTGTTTACAGCTGTGAATACCGCGTCTGAAAATTCCTCTGCTCTTGAATCATCTGGTTATGATCCTGATTGCAACAATGAGCACCGGCCACAAATCACCCTGTAGATCTTTTGACCTACATAGATTCCTCAACCTTCACCAGCAGAATGAAACCTAGAAATCTCATCCGTTGGACTGGATAGAAAGTGTTTTGTTTGTTTTTTTTCTTTGTCAGACAGAATCGATCTGCTGCTTAACGGTTCTGTTATGAACCTCAGCATCTTCAGCTTAATTTATTCATGTTGTTTTCCTCTGCCAAAAGACGAGTGTTCAGTCCAATAGTTTGATGTGTTAGGAATTAACTACCTGCGTTTTTGGTTTCGATTAAAAGACTGATGTCACTCTTGGGCTTCCTTGAAGGTAGAAAGGCAACTGGCCTACTTTTTAAGTTTAAGGGAAAATGAAAAAGGTTCACGACTAAGTGTGATATAAAAATATTTTTTTTAAGAAAATTGGTTTGCTGTATTATTTCCTTTTATGTAAAAAAAAAAAATATATAATATATATATATATATATATATTTTTTTTTGGCAAGATAAACGTGATTTGTGACAACTTAACTTTTACAAGATTCAATGAAAATGAGATGAACTCATAACAATCATCTGATTTTTGCATTTTTTTTTCTTAAGTTTAAAATCAAAAGTTGTCTTTTCTAATTTTCAGGTTACTGTTCACATTGTTTGCACTCAACAAGTATTTTTTTTGGATCCATTTAATTCAATCATGGAACGTATTTCCACGTGATTGAATTGCTTTCTTTCAGCGCTAAGCAATTCTATTGAGGCGTCTTAATTTATTTGGCTAAAACAAACTTAATTTTGTAGCATAATTTCTACTACTGCAAAAAATGTGGTGGACCAACCCTGTTAAATATAATTGAAACCATTCTAAGTTGAATTAACCCTGATTAATTATATTGACCAAACCCATTTATATTAGTGCATTATAAATTAAATGTATTATTATTATTATTATTATATTAAGTTAGACCAACATAATTGTTTAATAGTGAAAGAAACTAATTTGATCATGTAGAAATAATTTCTACATTTTTCTTTTTTTTAAGATCATTCAATTTTTAAAACATTCTTTTTTTAGCTTTAGTGGTTGGTAGTCGGGTATTTAAAATCTTGTGATGTCATTCAACCATTGAGATTCATTTGTTTACGGTTGAACCCCCCCCAAACACTAATATGGGACGTTTGGGCTGTTGTGTCTTTAATAACTGCTGGGTCATCCTGTGAGTCGTGAGTATAATATCATTCAACGTGTGAATTATGTACAACTACCTGCTGGGAGATGATAAGACTTCGGTGTACGTGGCAATGAACCCCACCCCTGTTCAGAGATGACAATTCCGATTTGAGATAGGTGGCGTCCTTCGCTCCTCCCTAAAACGATCTGTCCTCTTTGTCTAGAAGGTGGACATTATTTATCAGTCTTCAGAGGAGTTCCTCTGAAGACTCTCATCTCAAACCTTCCATATTGACTCAACCTTCTATGAAGTCAGCAATATGCTCTGAGAAAAGATCCCGTAATGACTCAATAGTGAAGATCATTTCTTAGATCTATTTTTTTCCGAGCTCAGTAATAAAACAGGAAAGATTTCCTTGCGTCAATTCATATGGGCTTAGATTTCGACACTATTGGATTCACGGTTTGGAAGTTATGGATTAGAAATTTTGTTTCCCTCAAAATCTCCGCAAAATGAGTAAAATATGAACGAGATAGAAATTAACGAGATAGATTTCCTTGTCTAGATTCATAGAATAGATGGATAGATTCATTCATAATCGGACATATGGTGAGGAGTTACTAGTCAAAAATAAGTGTTTTTTTTTTCTTTCATTCAAAAAAGCACCTTTAGTGAGTAAGATATGAAAAATATGCTTCCAAACATAATCTGTTTGGTCTTGGGTTAACAAATACCGGTCCTCTACTTAGAACCCTACTGACAAAGACAGTAAAATATGACAAATACAAATTAGATCTCATTGAGATGGTTCATATGACGTAAATTTGGACTAAATTGGACCAAAGGTTAGGACGTTATGTTCCCCTCTAATGATTAAATAATAACTACTAGTGTAAAATACAACATAAGAAAGATACAATTCATAAGCACCGAATTTGGACTCAATCTGACCAAAAGCTGAGAAATGATGGCCCAAACTCCCCCTAGTGGCTGAATATGCAACTAACCTTTCCCCAAAATCAGTCCAGATCTTCCTCGTGCTAAAGTCTATGGCGGTATAAAATTTGAAAATGATGCTTGAAATAGTTTTGGAGTTATTGCGTAATTTTGAAGGTGACGGCTGTGGAGGAGGCAGCGATGATAATTCCATATAATTAAGTACAAGTACTTCAAATATGAACTTAAGTACAGTGCTTGAGTAAATATACTGTTACTACCCACCGCTGCTGATGCATTTGTGGTGAAATTTATTTTGGGGTGGGGGGGGCACCTTTTTTAATTTTTTATTATCAAATATTATCCTATACGGTGAAATGTTGCAGGGCGTCTCTCGCTGCAGCTGAAGGTCGGTCGTAGGAGCAACTGGTCACATGACCCGCGTGCACGTGTATGACAGGACGGGAGAGAGAGAGAGAGAGAGATCTGAGGGGAGGAGGAGGAGGAGCGTGGGGTGGGGGAGGCAGACAGTAGGAGAGAAAGTGGGGGGCATTCACGGACCCTTCGGAGCACACTTATTTGGCGGTGGGTGAAGGGACCTTCCGCCGTTCCTCCGTTGGAACCGGTTTGGTCGCCGTCACCTCCTCTTGGATATTATTTATAACCAGCAAGCAAATCAAATGAGACGCACGCGGGCAAGACGATACCGGAAATAACATGCGTACTCTCAGCCGGTCACGTACGCTCTGTGTGGATTTGCAGTGCCGCAGGCTGCCGTAGGTAAGCAACGGGCTGGGCTCTGCCAGAAGAACGTTTATACTTGCTTTATTTTATTTGGAGCTCTATTTGCACATATATTTTTGGGTGTGACATTTTTAGTAGATGAATAAATCTCAGCTCCTGCAGGAGGAACGGGAACACCGGGCTTCTTAAGTTAGTCGTCGATATATCGGCGGGTCTCCTAAAGGCGATTTAAAATCGCAGAAGTACATTTTAAAGCTGAATTTTGATGTTTGCTCTCCTAGTCGAATTCTAACTGGCTGTCAAAATAAGCGAGTTTTTATTGGCTATGGCTTTTATTTTGAAGGGTTGTCACAGTTTTCATATTCTTTCCCCAGACGCATATACTCACAAATAAATACCAGGCAGATTTATTGACTGAAGTTAATAAATCTTCGCTATTAATAGAACTGAAGTGTATCATTTTACTCTCTGCAGATATCCGACACAGCCTAAAATGATTCCTAGAGGGCTGCAAACAGAAAGTACTGAATGAGAGAAGGAGGAGAGATATAAATAAGAGTAGAAGAGGACTTGGAAATGAAACTTCGGATCCTGTCCGTCACAGAAAGTGGCTAGAAGATGAAGCGAGGACGTGAGCGACGTGCGCTTCCAGCAGATGACGAGATGCAATGGAGAGTTTGGGACATGCGGATCTTTTAATCCGAAGCCCTTCCCGCAGATTCGTCGCCGTCTCACCCTCGCAGGAGAGAGGGACGAGCGACCAGCAGCTCCTCCGTGGCGTGGGAGACATTCACCGAGCGGATATGGGGCTGAACGGCTTCTGCGCGTCGCCCGTTGGGAGTCCGACGGCGGCGGAGTTACTCGCCGGCCTCTCCTCTCAGACCGACTCCTCCGCGATCTCTACCCCGACAAAGCAGCCCAAAACCGGGGTGCCGCTCTACAGCAGCAGGGGTGTGTCTCCATCTGCCACCGTGGAGGGCAGCCAAGAGGGCTCCTTGGCTAACATCCCAAATGGTTACCCAGCACAAATGAAGGGTTCCCCTGGGGTAACAGTCGACCCCGTGTACCCCCGCACCAGCAGAGCCTGTCTGATGGAGAAAGGGGACCGGACAGCTCATGAGAAATGCCCTTTAGTCATGAGGAGCATCACAGGTGACATAAAACCCAGACAGGTGCAGAAACGGAAATGCAGCGAGAACTGGGATTCTAGCTCAGGAACAGGAACAATCAATGGTGTCCCGTTAGGGTCACAGGGGTTGGGGGGTTTTGTTGATCCGGCTTTTGATTCAGGAGACATTAAGCGGAGAAGGTTGTCCGATGGAAGTTCTGCTCACACACCAGGGACCTCCAATACGGCAAGAGCTGTAGCTCCCCTTAATGTCCCCAGTACCCAAAACGATCAGCTGCACAATGTCCCTCCCCAATGTCCCTTTATGCCTCCCGCCCCTCATACGGACCATCACAATGGAGATAACCTGGCCCCTCCAGGTCCTCCAGCTGCCCCGAACCAGACATCCCCCATCGAGGCAGACAACATCCCCCCCCTACCACCACATCCAGAGGCTGGTTGGTCGGCACAGCGCATAGCCCACCAGTACATCATCCCTTGCATGAAGAACTATGGCATCTGTGTCAAGGACAACTTCCTTGGCCCTCAGTTGGGCAACAGGGTCCTGGAGGAGGTGGAGGTGTTAAACCAAAGTGGAAAGTTTCGGAATGGCCAGCTGGTCAGCCAGAAGAACATACCCTCTCAGAACATCCGGGGTGACCAGATCGCCTGGGTGGAGGGACGAGAGCCTGGGTGTGAGAGCATCAGGGCGCTGATGACCCACATTGATGAGGCCGTCATGTATAGCGCCCTCAATGGACAGCTGGGGAACTGCGTCATCAACGGACGAACTAAGGTGAGAAGAGGATCAAGTGGTGTTGGCTGTAGGTGAATGACTTTTTTTTTTCAGTGCCGTCGCTTTATCTCTGCTTTTGAGGGAAATGAACCCGTTTTCTATCAGTCAAATATGGTTCCGTTGGGTAGGCGAGGGTCTTTTTTTGTTTAAATGTCACATTTAGTCCTGAAGCTCTCTTTTCCATTGAGAGTCTCTGAATGCCATAGTCGGTTACCGCAGTGCACCGCTCTACATACCAAAGAACTAACTTACGTAAAGCCATCTCCGTCATGGTCGACAGTCAGCCCAGCAGGCAGTTGTTTATCTGTCGTGCACATAGTCGTGAACCTTGTGTGAGAACCCTTCCCTCCCTGTAGTGTAGGTCAGTGACCCCTTTGGATTGAAGTCTGCTTTATTCTCCATCCTGAATCTGTTACGTGGAAACAGTGCAGCAGAGTGAAAATCATTTAGATTAAGTAACCTAATCGTTTCTCCGCCACTCTATCTCTTCGACACTGTTCTCCAGACGTGAAATCAGCTCCAAGTTAACCATTACTTACCTGGCTAGACTGTTACCCAACATGTTCTCATCCGTGTCAGCAGCCCCCCTGGTTCACATTCACCTCATAACCTGACATTTGACACAGTTAAAAAAATAAAGTAAATATTATGTAGGGTAAAATACCAGAAGCTGTGGGGCCCAGAATTTTTAGAGCAAAAAAATTCAGTGACCATTACGTTAAATTACCATAAAACAGATTTAATGTTGACCTGTTTACGGTTACATAGTTAATTACTTAAAAATAACAGCGATTTACAATAAATGTAGACTTTATTTTACCTTGAAATCAACATTATTTCACTAATATATGCCATATTTTTTGTATTTTATTACTGTAGAAACAATGGTATTCTCTGGCTAAATTGTTAAAGGTTTTTCTTGCTGTAAATCTAAACGTTCTTACCTGTAATATTATCTTTAAGGCAGAATAATACTTTTTTACGGTAATGCTTTGCTTCTAACATTATGGTATTTTTCAGCTAATCTAGTCCAAAAATTTGTATTTTCGCTGGACATTTCAAGTTTTCACATATTCTCACTGTAAATAATAGTTATTTACTGTTTCTTTTATTTAAGATAATTCATCGTATATACTACAGTGATATACAGTTTTGTCGTAATTTCTATGGACAATTTTTTACAGTGTAGTTCCGTAAGGATTTTCTATCAAACTATATTTAGCGTCTTGTTACTTTTGAAGCAATAGTATCCTATGGTTAAAGTTTTATCTTTTTTACTGTAAATTCAAATACAGATAAAAGCAATATAGTAATATACACAGAATCGTTATTTCCTGTTAATGACTTATCGCTAATATTGTTGTATATGATATTTTTTCCCCCAAAAGTTTGTACTTTCACAGTAAAATTCTTTATTTTTCCACATTCTGATTAAAAATAAGTTATTTACCATTTCTTTATTTAAGATGATTAACCGTATCCACTACAAAGATATACTGTTTAGAATTTTACCGGCTTCAACTGTTACTATTTTACATTTTGTTTAACAATTTCATTTCTATGGAGAGTTTTTACAGTTTTATGATGCTTTGCTGTCAGAAGAGGTCAGCTGATCAGTCGGTTTTACTCCGATTAAACCACGTGAAACAGTTTTAAGGTCAAAATTAAACACAGCAGATCTCCTGATGAACACTGCGGTCGCCGCATGCTCTCCAGTCTGTGCCTTAATCAACAGAGCTCAGACTGGAATGAGACTTTTGGTGAGGAACTTTGGTAACAAAGCCGTTGTTCATTTTAATTTGATCGAGTTAATGATATATGAGAATTTGTCCTGTCAGCATTTATGTGTGGATTACTTCTTTCTGTCTACCTACCGCCAAGTTTAAGCACGTCGAGTCAGAGATATAAGCTCAGCGAAGTGTTTGAACAGTAACTGGCCGGGCTTAACGTACTTCAGCAGCCTTTGCTGTTGAGAAATGGCTCACTGAGCTGCTCTCATATAAAAGTTAGGCATGTTTTTTGGACAAAACGTCATCAAAAAACGACGAGTGAGGTGGCTACGAAGGATTTTACAAGATTGTTCTTAAACTTAGGTTCTGCTGCAAATCTGTATTTCAGAGTTTAAAATATTGCTCTTACTGCCGCATTCATTGTAGTTTAATAACCCTCTTCCTAACTTAAGGAAAAGATGTGTATGAAAAGGTAATTTTCTGTTGACTGAGCAGCAGCTTCATCACTGCCTGCTTTGATGCACTAACTGACAGGTACTGATAGATTTATGTTCCTTCATTATCTCTTGCATTGGCACTCATGAACTGGACCGAAGCGGACTCCCGGACCGGAAGCAGTTCATTGTTGGGTAGCCGTATTTTAACCATGCCTACTCTGTCGTCCCGGAAGGCCCTTATCTCCTGCCTTGTACAATATATTCCCCTGATTCCTCTTCTTTTTAGCTGTTTCCTTTCAAGATCACTAAAGCGGATCGTCTGTTTTCGTACATAGTTCCCAGCGGTACCCTGCTGCCTTACAGTACCGTTAATGTTTTTTCTTAAAACAGAAAAACTGACGTAACCCTCCCTATTTATCCGGGCTTTGGACCGGCACTAGATGTACCCAGGGGCTGGGTTAAGCAACTCCGCTGATTGAACTCCTCAAATTAATTGTGACTAATTAATAATTGCAAACAGTCCGTATTGACTATGAAGTCAGCAATATGCTAATTTCTATGAGCTAAATTTAGACACAATTTGACTAATGGTTAAGTGAGGGTAAAAAAAAAGGGTTTTTTGCAACAAAAAAAAAAAAAAAGCCTCCCTAGCGATTCGGAAATGGGCAATTACAGTTCAATATCACGAATACAAGTTACATCTCCTTAAATCGGACCAACGGTTAGCAAGTTATGTTCGGAAAACTGTGTTTTTAATTTTGAAAAACTCCCCCTAGTGACTAAAATATGAATTATTGGAGTAATATATAGTATATAATCAGGATAGATTTAACATAGATGGATAGATAAACATCAAATACGGACTGAATCGGAACAGTGGTTGAGAAATCCTAGTGGCTGAAAAAGAACCTTTCCAAAAAAAAAATCAATCCAGTCCTTCCTCGCACTGAGGTCTACTGTATATGGGTATAAAATTTGAAAATTATATATGAAATAGTTTCTGATCTTCTGCGTTAACACGAAGGATCTGCGATGATGACGATTCCATAACATCTCCGACTTTTGGGGGACATAAAGACGCGTGACGTTTTTGCTAGATTTAAATTCTTTGCGTGGGTTATGTCTGTCTTTAAGAAGCAGCTTACAGTTATTCCCAGATGACCTGAAACGATATCTCAGACTTTAACTCGTAAATTTCTTTACCTACTGCCCTTTCCTCTGGAGTGCTCATCAGCACTGCAGTACAAGAACAAGTACAACCTTCAACTAAGATGAGAGAAAAGTGAGATGGCTCACTCTACTTCCATCACCTTTGTAAAGGAAGTTTGTTTAGATTCTTTATCAACCATTAAGGCTAAAGGGGTGGCTGAACTCACCAGCCGGAGGGGACGGTCCGGCGTGTGAAAGCAGCCAGTCCTCATTTTTCAGCATTAGTTCACCAACCACAGGTGAAATGGAAAAATGCTATTCACTTTTGTTGAAACAGGAAGTATCGTTGCCATTGAATGTCTTACAGGAGCGACTTTGCCAAGGTAGCAACTTTTTAGAAGGCAACAAAAGTAACGTGGCACAAAGAATCCACTCTAAAAGGGCAAGAGCTATTCATAGATAGTGGCCCCTCAAGAAAAACAAGCCCAGTCCAAAATGACTAAGTCGCGTCTTTTGTCCAACCAGCAGTCTTAAAGATCGGACACTCATTGTTTGCTGTCATGAATGACAAAGAAAAGCAGAAAATCTTTTCATTCAAGAAGCCGGAACCAAAAGATGTTTAGTATTTTTGGTTAAAAAATTACAAAATAGCCGGGAATGAATTCTCTTGTGATTAACTAATCGATTGATGGACTCGTTGTTGCGGCTGTAGATGTCATTTCTTATAGATTTCTCTTCTTTGGACTTGTTCAGGGCTTCACTGTCCAGATCTGTCCGGGCTGGGTGTTCACGAAAACTGATTATGTGTGCTGGAGATAGAGAAGAGAAGAGGACAGGAGGATCATGATGGAGTAAATTCAGATGGAGTTCTCTTTCTACCCTCGTTTTTTTAAATTGATTTTCCTTTCCTATACTTCATCACTTTTTCTCCTTCCTCTTCTCAGCACACTTTGCTTTTTTGGACCAAATACTTCCCAGCCGTTTCCTAGGCAACAATCCCAGTTAATCCCTGCATTCTCTGTGAAAGAGATGAAGATGCCCAAAATGATGCCTCACCAGTAGAGGTGTAAACTCTCTGTTCCTTCTCTCCCGTTACTCAGCGGGTGCCGGTATTTACTGCCTCAGTGGGAAGCGTCAACAATCAAACGGTAGTTCAGATAATGCTGTCGATTGTGAAAGTGAGGATGTGTTTTATTTCGGGGAAAAGCGAGAAGGGTCTACTGGGAAGTAATGGGGAGCGAGTGGGAGGGCACAGACGGAAAGTGAGCGTGGGAGGATGGCGGTGACGCTCTGACTTTATGAGATGGTTTGCTGCGGCAGCAGGATGTCCTCGGATGCCCCTCCTAGAGCGCAGCGGTGCCTCACCACAGCCGGAGCCAGAAGTCAGCTCACACACAAATACAGCTGGAGACCTTCTAGTCAGCTGGCTTGGATCGATGATGGGTGGAGGTGGATAGGCAGATTAATCTAACGTTCATTTAGGCGGTGCGTACCTCCCCTACGTCCGCTTCCCCCCCTCCACTATGCCCTCTATTTTCACTACGCCCTTGATTCTTAACTTTATTCCCAAGAAATAAAATCCGATTTTTTTTAAATGTACCGAAGAGAATCAGGGATATTTTAATTCATTCATTGTCTGTAACCGCTTTTCCCGCTCAGAGTTTTGTTTATCAAAATTTCTAACTAGCATTTTTTTTGTGTTGAACTGTGTCTGTGGATGCAAAAATAATTAAGAGTGGGGTACATTGTTTTGAAAACAGTTTGAGTAACATTGTCATAGTTGTATCCCCTAATGTCGGGGATATTATGGAATAGTCATTGTCGCGTCCGCTGCATTCGCCATCACAGCTCTTCGTTTTAACGCGATCACTAAATAACTATTTCATGGATCATTTTCAAATTTTATACCCACGTTGACCTAAGTGAGAGGAAGAACTGGATTCGTTTTGGGAAAGGTCAATTGCATATTTCTGTCACTAAAGGAAGTCTTTCTCCATGATTTTTCAACCACCGGTCCGATTTCGTTAAAAATTGTTGCATATGAATCGTCTCAAAGAATTCTATCTTCTATATAATGTTTTAATGTTATATTTCATCGTTTATTTGACTGTTACAATTGGATTTGCGGTTTGTAATTATCTAAATTTAGCTCATATGAATTGGGACATGGAAATGCCGTGTTTTAATTGCTGAGCTTAGTAAAAATGGTTGACGGGATTTATCGGTTTCTGATGGTAGAGCATATCTGCAGAGATTCTTCATGGACTAGCATTATTTTTTATTATTATTGATCTGCCGTGTCTGGGTGTTTTTGATGTAAGCTGTTCGGTAGTTTCTGCGTCAAGTAATTGGGGTCTGGTGCTTTAGTGATGGGAAAATGGGCCGTGTGATGGACAGGCAGTTCAGGTACAGCAGTAGTGATGTCATTGTATCCGTCCATCGAGGTGAGGAGGGGGCCGGGGCACAAGGCAAAGCTTTCAATGTACAGGTTCATCTGTGTTCCAATCCTCACCTCTGGTCATGAGCTCTGGGTAGAGTGAAAAAATTAGGTCAAAGATACAAAGCAGCTGAAATAAGCTTCTTTGGTAGGATAGCTGTGCTCAGCCTTAGAGATAGAATGAGGAGCTCGGAGTCACGGAGAAAAGAGTCAGATGAGCTGGATCGGACATCTGATCAGGACCCTAAGCCCAAAAAACATCCCATTATATGTGCTAGAGATCATTTCTGGGGTGGGGGACATCTGAATAACACTTCTTGGCTGTGACTGTGATCAAACCATGGATAAGCGGACTAAAAGAGAACGTTGAACGTTGTATTTACGAAACCTTGCCAGAAGCAGACGCCGGTACTCCCCCACCGACAGACTCACTGCGTTTCTCCATCACAAAATGATGTGTTGACTCAACACTGCCAGGCACTCACTCATAAAGGACATTTTGCCACATTTTCTTAAATGACTGTAATATAAACGCCAGCAGATTCTTGAATATTGATGTTTTTCCAAAAAAGGGATTTTAGCCATAAAGGACAAACGACAGTAGCTGACTCGTTTAAATATAGAGCCTGGATTAAACGGTTGTTTATCGTGATTCCATATTTATAGGCTGCCCTTTGACCTTCACGGTCTGATTGTTGTTTAATAGTGAGCTGTAATCTATGCCGGTAAGGACGTCACTGGTTTTAGCTGGGAGTCGAATTCACCCAGACTTTTTTAAATTTTTTTATCCATCGCTCCTCTTAAATCCGATCTGGTAGAAACACAGCTGGTCCTGACTTACGACACCGGGTCAAAAACAGGCTGCGATCAGACTATTCATCTGACGGAGGATTTGGCTTAGGTTGTGGAGGATGACTAAAAAGACGGCGCTTCTTGACAAATAGCGAGGGGCAATGGTTTCAAACCAGCACGTCACACACATATTTTTCTGCCATGTCAGCAAGAACCTGGCCCGCTCCCTGCGTTCGCCCACAGTGACTCACAGACTTTATACAAGGTTCTACGTGCTAATAATAATGACACTGTGCCGTCCCACAGGGGAGTAGGAGAGCTCGATGACTCAGAGAAGTTTGGGGGCGCTGATGGACGACCTGTTTGGAATGCGTTTTTTTTATATATATATATATATATGAAGTGTAGTACTAGTATGGTAATAATAATGTATCGTATAATCATACAATTACAGATTATGCACAAGATAACACCATCCAGAGGATTCCACTCACACGTGCTAGAACAGGTCAAACATTGTCAGAATCTACCGCCACGGTCTTCCAAAGGGTTAAAGGTGCATCTAGAGTAAGTACAGATCCATAATTTAAGGGACGGCTGTTGAGGGATGAGGTCCTCCTCACATTTACTTCTTCTCTTGCGCCATAGGCGTTGATTTCATTTGGACAAAGTTCATCCGGGGCCCAAACCTCAGCTAATTACTTCACTCTTGCAGCTAAATGATCCATGATGTCCAAGTCATGGAATGGTTTTAGATCGTCGGGACTTAACCGCTCAGAAGTCGTAAAAGATGATGTCATTCTCCACTCACAGCGGCCTAAGACCCGCGCCCCAATCTTTCTACTTTGGGAGTCAGTTTCTTGTCTTTGCTCATCTGGCTTAAAATCAAAATGCGACCACAGCGGCGCTGCTTTGTTTGGCCCAGGCAATAAAAGATCCATAAAGTTCATGTTAACGGACGTAGATACCCGTGTTAAAGTGCTAAAGGCTGATTTTTTTTTTTTCCCATGGGAGAACAAGGGCAAGCAGATGACGTCATTAACAACCGTCAGTCTCATTTCCCGGTGGGAAACGGCGTGAAAATAAAGATGGAATGACGTGGAAGTTTTGCGTCATCCAGTATTTTTAAACACACGAATTGGAATGATTTGAACGAGCATACAAATGTAATCACAACTTAACGCAATTAAAATAAACGGACACTATTATGTAATCAAACATAGTTATAAAGAATTATATTTATGAATCAGAAATAAATTATTAGAAAAAAGAATGAAATAGATTATGTTTATCTAACTCTTCCATTTTGTGACCTTGAATGTGACTGCAGCGGCGGAACCATTTCCTGTAAAAGATCAAAAGTCTGCCTGTCTGTCAATGATTCATTGAACTATTAATTAATCGTATTTAATTTGAATGTTTTAATTTATCTATTTTTATTTTATTTGAATGATTTCTTTTTATTTTATATTATTTTATATTTCTTTTTTGTATTATCTTATTTATTAGTTTTTTTGGGTGCAGCAGTTGGAGCCGAGTCCAAACTGTTGGGACTTTAATGAGCGCTGCTCAGTGATGAGTTGACGATGGAGGCTGTGATTGAAGAGCGGCTGGTTCTCTGTCCAAATCCCTCCTGTCGTCTCTTTCATCCGAGCTCCACTAACGACACCAGGACAGATGTTTGGCGGAATCTGTGCGAGCGCGGAGGCAAAACAGAGCCTCAGAGATGCTGCCGGGGAAGGGAAGCGGGCGCTGTGCAGCTGCGGCGCCGGTTATCATGAATGATGGCATCCCCCAGCTGAAGTGATGCAGGGAGAACAATAAACGTCAGGACGGTGACAGCATCCTCCTGTCTCCGTCAGCCCGGCGAGATAATAGTGAAGTTATTACCGCACTCCACGGCAATCATCTAGAATCTGTCTTCTGCCTGCATGGCCTGATGGCAGTCGGCCCGTGGAACCCAATAAGCTCTTGTTCCGGCCCAGTGCAGAAAGTATTTACGCAGTTCTGGTTGAAACATGAGTCAGAGGCTCAGCGCCTTATTCTCTACGGTCAAATGTATTTATAGTCATGTGGACGTGGTCCTCATCGCACTTGAACCAGGTTCTCTCAGCTGGTCTCGGACCCTCCTGCTACACAGCCTTCAAGCAGCGGAGATACCGACTTACTTCTACATGGACAGTTTAGTCAGATGTTACTTTGTAGATCGGTCGACACATTTCTCTCCCTTTTGTGACACAAATGACATAAAGGACGTTTTCAAATATGCGATAAGTCCAACATGATTTAGTCGATACAGGCAATTACTCGAAAAAGATTGCGATCTCCATTAACACGTTTATACAGTCTCATTTCTGGAGTCCAACGTTTCTGCTTCGGGCTACAATCCTGTTTGATCCAATATGCAAATAAACAATCTCTCCTGGTCATCTGCAATCCTGTAGAACTCCTCTTTGATTGTCCAGGATTGATTGACGTCACCTGTCAGTGGTTGTAATGTTAAGGCTGATCAGAGCGTTTGTCACACTACAACATTAATAATGATAATAATACATTTAATTTATAATGCACTTTACATTTGGATCAAATCTCAAAGTTGTCAGTTATGCTTGTCTAAATGTCTGTGTGGCCAACTAATAAGTCTTTTCTCCCCTGGTTTTAGGGCATGGTCGCTTGTTACCCAGGAAACGGGGCCGGCTATGTGTGTCACGTCGATAACCCCAAAGGTGATGGACGCTGCATCACGTGTATCTACTATCTCAACAAGAACTGGGATGTCAAGGTACCCATTTATGAGACATGCGAACGGCGTTAATTAGGATCATGAAAAAAAACTTTTTATTTATTTATTTTTAAATTGTACGTCAATTAATTTTTTTAATTTCTATGTCCTTGTGAACTTTATATTTATCCTGCAGACACAGGGAGGGATGCTGCAGATCTACCCTGAGGGCAAAAATGTGGTGGCCAGTATCGAACCTCTGTTTGACCGGCTGCTCATCTTCTGGTCGGATCGAAGGAACCCGCATGAAGTCAAGCCAGCCTACGCCACTCGGTAAAGAACTCCTCAAACGTGCCAGGGTTGTCCTACTCTTATAAGATATTCACAACAATCAGCCCCAACATGAATACTGGTTGTAATGTTGTGGCTGAGCAGTGTATTTGACATATTATTATGATTACTATATATATTATATTTTTATGTTCATTCTTTGAACGTGAGTTTTGCATCTCAAATCAGTACTGTTTGGAAACTGTTGATGCACAGTGATCAGCCACAACATTACAACCGGTAAGTAGTATTAATGCTGTGGCCGAACCCGCGTATTTGACATTTTTCATCATTTATGGTGCTGTTATATCGGGATGTTTCTTTTGTTTTGATATGAGTGTTTCATGTCAAATCAGTACTGCTTAGAGACTTTTCATTCACAGTAATCAGCCACAACATAACTATTGGTTATAATGTTGTGGCTGATCGATATATTTGACATATTTCATCATTTATGACGATTTTTCTTTTTTTTCTTTTTTACTCTTTTTTTTCTCTCAAATCAACAGAAAACATTTAAAATGTTTAGAGACTGTTGATGCACACCATCAGCCACAACATTACAACCAGTTAGTGGTATTAATGTTGTGTCCGATCGCTGTAAACATATAGATGTCTTTCCACCAGACGCTTGTATTCACTGAGGAGGACACACGGCACTCCTGCATTTCCTCTCCTCCTCTCGTCTCCATCCCACTGCTGGGGGGAGAGGTGGAGCCGGATGCAGGAAGTTTGTGTTTCCTGAGGCTTTAGTGGGAGGAAGGTTCGATTGCAGGACTTGTGCTGTAGAGGCGCGGACATGAGAGACAGGAATAAACAACACAGCCCCACAGGAGAGACGAGGAGCCATAGAAATTAACCCTCTGCTGCCGCGGGACGTCTTTTACTCTGATAACTCAAGCAGCTCTCCTCTAAAAAAAGAATCATACAGGATGTTCTTTTTTCTGTCCGCTGTAGCTGGATCAAAGATGAGGGGTTTTTTTTAAGTCGGGTTTTCACCCTGCAGATCTTTATCTAAACCCAATTCACTGCTAAGATAAAAAAAAATTTTTAAAAACGGCATTTCTATTTATCAGTTTAAATAATTTTAGGAACTTTCTTACTGTGACATGTAGGCTTGCTGTGGCTTGAACAACCGACCCTAAAATCTGATCCACTCACTCAGCTACAGCTGATTTTGACCGCTTTCTGTTCAGGTTTTTAGTGACTGTCTGAGTTTTATCTAACGATGTATCATACTGTTAAAAAAGAAAAATCTTATTTCCTCTTTTCTAATTTTTTGTCCTCTTCCTCTCAGCTACGCCATCACAGTCTGGTACTTTGATGCCAAAGAGAGAGCCGAAGCTAAAGAGAAGTACAAACTGGGTAAGCTGCGTCTGTTTGTGGCGTTAAAGTGCTCCCATCACCCTCTCGGATTATAATGAATATAACAACGTTCGTGTAAACAAGCTCTTATTGTCCTTGTGCTTGTGTCCATAGCAACGGGGCAGAAAGGCGTTCAAGTGCCTGTCACTCAGAGCAGCATGACATAAATCTGGTTCCTCACCGGAGAGCACTCCCAACGAATTACGTGCCTTCCTCCGATGTTTCTGGGCGTTTGGGGTCACAGAGGGAGAAATCACCAAGCTGTCAGTCATCTCTGCCGCTCAGATTGACATCACAGGCCGCCACGTGATCAAGCAAAGACGTGGCAGAAATGATGCACGACGGACCGGATTGCAGAATCCTGCAATGAGAAGAAAATGACATTGACGTCCGACAGACAGGAAACAGTCACTCCCTTGATCAGATTTTCGTCGAAGCTCTTCGGGTCATCAGTGACGTGGCGGCGTCTATAGAAAATCATCTTTTTACTGTGCTTTGGTGTCAAACACCCGGATGAAGAATCCGAATCAGGTGGTGAAAAGCTGTGTGAAAGAAAAAACAAGAAACAGATTAATGATGTCGTCGCTGGAATTCCTTGTCCCGGAATGTGAGCGGGTTATGCACATGTGGTGTGGACACTAAATGGAGTGGTTTTTTTCCAGCCAAGACACAGGGGAAGTGAACCCAAACTTTACAGGGGGAGTACTTCAAAACTACCGTCAGGACAGGAGAGCGCGGTGGTCCTAATCTGAATAGCACACTAACTTCATCACAGAAGTAATCCAGCACATCGTGTGTGTGTGTGTGTGTGTCTCTGTGTGTGTGTGTGCGTGTGTGTGTGTGTGTGTGTGTGTGTGTGTACTGCAGCCTCTAATGGAAGCGGTATGTTACACCTGAGTGAGACAAACCTTCTACACACCTCTACAGTGGAGAACATAAAACAGACTTTACTCAAACCGCAGAGTCTTCAGCGTTGGAGATCTCTTCATCAATTCATTTCTTTTTGGGTTTTTTTAATTAAGAAAAAAAAAAAGAAGCACTTTATTGTTTGGGAATGCCATGTGTGAATTTCTTGAATAAAACTAAAATGTAGATTAATGCCTGTATGCTGTGGGGAAAAATGATGATGATGATGATTCAATTGCAATAGAAGCTAAATGAGAACAAATGGAATTTGTTTTGCCTTATTGTTTTTTTTGTTTTGGATTATTAAAATCTGTTTTTTTTTTCTCTTTTGTATACAAAGAATTTGTAATTGATTTAATTGAGCGGACGACTCAAGATGCGCTGCTACAGACACACGTCATGTTTCCTCCTCCTCAGTGGGGATCCAGTACCCCCCCCCCCCCTCCTGATCGGAGGTCTGTTGAAAACTTCTCCCTCTACCTGCCATGAGAATGTATTGCTGCTTGATCTTTCAGCCCAACCAGCATCCACCTGTAGGTTCTGTTTTAGCGGGCTCAGTAGTTTACACATCAATCTCCACCTAAAAAAAACAACATGCGGGGGGGAGGGTGGTTGTAATGTGGGCGGAGCCTAGACGCCAAACTCAAAACTAAGCTCCACTGCTGTTATAATAAACATTTAAATCGTGAGTTGTCTGACTGAACTAGGGAGTAAAAAAAAAGTCTTATTCAGCTCGACAGAGTGACACATTTTCAAAATGATGTATGATCTGTCTCAACAAAAACAAGGGGTCAAACAACCGAAAAACCAACCGCAGGGTTTACTGCCGATTTCAGAAACCTTAACCGGTCCGCCTGGATATTACCACTGGTGAAATAAATATTAACTACTGCCTTATGAATTTGTCTGTCAAGAATCATTATCTTAACAAAAATGTATGGTTATACATAAAATTATAGATAGATAGTAAAAAAAAAAACACTGAAACAAAATATAATGAAATAAAATACAACATACGATGTCTACTCTGGGCCCTGGTCTCAAGAGTCCTAAATCAATTTGTTGCTTTGACAGTATTAGGAACAAATGATTTCTTGTAAGTCTCTATAGCGCCTCCTTGAGGGGAAAAAGTCCAGAGTCACCAAGGTGTGGATCACATATTTAATTATATACCCATCAGCTGGACTGGATGCTCTGGGGTTAGAGTTCACAGTCAGTCAGAAGAAACCTGCAGCAAGGATCTCCAGGTTCAGACCAGAACTCCCCATGAGAGTGAAGGCACCAAGTCTCGATGAGAAGCTTTCAGACGGGAACAGTTTTCTACTCACTGCATCACAGGAACAAAATGAGCTCGTATAGCTGCTCCACCTCAGAGATACTTTAAGCCAGGTATCTCCAAGACATGCAGCGAGGAGACGAAGGTAAAATCAAGACGGCATGGAGGGAAGCTGGTCCAGGGTCTACTCCCAGCTTAAGCACAAGAATAGACCCCCCCAAAAATCTGAGACTGAACAAAACTGAAAAACCTTTTCTTTTCTTTTTTTTTTAAATCCTTTATTTTTTTCAAGCGTATATCTCAGTGTTTGCACTTCATCAATTGTACTAATATACAATTAGGGTTGGTTCTATTTAATACATTTCTGCATGTGTCAACGAACACATGACAACCTGAAGGGAAGAATAGGCATAAAATGACACCGACACCACGTGGCTGTTGGACCCCAAACCAGATCACAGCAACCACCGCGAACAGGAACTAGTCAACATCCCAGAGGCAACTGGATCGCACCTCAATGGAAAATAAAAAATATTTAAATAACATTGCACCATCTTTTCTCCTACAATAGTAAAATACAATCAGGCAGCAGTTTCCGCCCACGCCACTTCTCTCTCCTTCGCCTCTGAAGCTGTCAGGCTTTTTTTTGCCCTGGTTTCCATGGTGACTCAGACTATCAGAGTTCCGCTGATGCACAAGTTTAACTCCGATTGGACAAAATCAGCTGATCTGGAACACCAAAACTCTGAGTTACAAATATGAACGGTTAAACTCAGAGTTTGTTAAACCTGCTTTCTGGATTTCCCCCCCCCCCTGAATAATGAGTTGATCACCAGCCAGTTTCCAGAGAAGGGAAACACATTCTTGGAGAAAAAAAAAGATTAAAATGTAAAGGATTACATTTTCCTAATTCCATTTTGTTTGAGTCACTATCAGATTTTTAGACCTAGCAGTCCGCCCCGACAGGAAGGGGTATATCCCTGAAAAGCCCCAAACCCCTGCTTATTACACGCAATCCCCCTGATTGAACCCCTCACATTAAATGTGAAGTTATATTGGAAAAAGTGTTTTTTTGTAAAAAAAAAAACCAAAACACTACCACCTAGTGGATAGAATGGGAACTGTTAGAGACAATTACGACATACACGAGATAAATCTCATCCAGTCGATTTCTATAAACCAAAATCGGACAAAATTGGACTCAAAATCTTTTAGAAATAACCCTTGAGCAAGAAGATACTTTAACCACAAGTTGCCCCTGCTGGTTGTTCCACATTTTTTATTTCATTTGTTTATTAAATATTTTCATCACATTTCTTCCATTTATGAAGGTGTGTTCTATTATCCTGTTATTACACAAATGATAAATGGACCTGAGCGACGCTTGGATCATCTCTAACAAATAAGGTTCCATAAAAACAGAGGACGTACATTTTAAACTGTAAATAAATATAATAATAATATAATATATTGTGCAGGGACTTGAATGTTTTAGTGTTTCCGGTTTATTGATACCATTAAAGCAAAGCAGCTTTATTTATATAACACAATTCAAAGTGCTTCACACAAACAATCAAGAACAATGTGCGAAGGAACATTTAGACAAAGTTAAAAATAGATTATAAAACATTTAGAAGGATGAAAAAAAATTAAAAACAAGATTGATTCAAAAAATGAATAAATAAAAGCTAGAATAGAAGAAAATCAACCGTCTAAGCTTTTTACGAACTCAGACATACCTTACAGTTTTTTTCTTAACAGCGCTGTATAGGAGAGACAGAAATAAGAATCAGTTTAATATTTAAATATTCAATTAAAGGCAGCAGCAAATAATAAAAGTCTTAAGCTTTGATTTAAAAAGAAAAAGAAAGAAAAAGATTTGGAGCCGTCCTGCAGAGTCCTGGGAGGTAGTTCTAAATATATGGAGCATAAAAACCGTGAGACGGATTTATGAGTTCTGTGTGTTAAGTGTTGAGGCTGGGACGAGTTCTGCAGAACCGCTGCTTGATATGTTCTGATGTCATCTTCAAAGAAGCAGATTCTCCTTTTCAACTCCCTCCAGCCTTTCTTCACATCTAATCCCTCCTGTCTTGTGGAGAGTGACCACCAGAGGTCAGAGCGCAACAGCAAATGTCTTAGAACGTAAACTGGCACCAACAACCCTTAACCTAGATAAGACGTTAGAGGAATGAATGGATGGATGGACCAATGGATGAATGGATGAATGGGTGGATGGATGAATGGATGAATTGATGAATGATAGATGGATGATTGGATGAATGGATGGACGGACAGATGAGTGGATGGACAGATGGATGAACGGATGAAGGGGTGGATGGATGAATGGATGAATGGATAGATGGATGAATGGATGGATGGATAGACGGACCGATGAGTTGATGGATAGATGGATGAATGGAAGAATGGATCATTGGATGAATGGGTGGATTGATGAATGGGTGGATGGATGAATGGATAGATGGATAGATGGATAGATGGATAAATGGATGAATGGATGAATGAATGGATGGATGGACGGACCGATGAGTGGATGGATGGACGAATGGGTGGATGGATGAATGGATAGATGGATGAATGGATGAATGAATGGATGGATGGACGGACCGATGAGTGGATGGATGGGTGGATGGATGGATGGAAAGATGGACGGATGGATGAATGAATGGATGGATGGACGTACCGATGAGTGGATGGATGGACGAATGGGTGGATGGATGAATGGATAGATGGATGAATGAATGGATGGATGGACGGACCGATGAGTGGATGGATGGGTGGATGGATGGATGAAAGATGGTTGGATGGATGAATGGATTGATGGATAGATGGACAGATGGACCGATGGGTGGATGGACAGATGGATTTACGGATGGATGGATGGATGGATTGATGGATGGGTGGATGGATGAATGGATGGATGGACAGACTGATGGATGGATGGATGGATGGGATGAAACGGCGGTGAGTTACAATCAAATATCCCAAATATTCCAGCTATTCAGAGCAAAGAAATTGAATTAGTTGCAAGTTATAGTATTTGGGTTTTCTTATTGATCTCCTTTTGTCTTTTAAGTCTCATGTAGCTCAAGCCCAAGTTGAAGCTAAGCTTCAACTACAAGACTGAATCCGGCTTTTCTTTTAGAGACAGAAAACATCTCGTCTCATCAACCTCCTCCTCTCTACCAGACATGGCTGCTTCTGCTTGCTGCACGCCGTCTATTGTTTTACGCCGTCTAGGGAGGGAGGGGCGCAGCGTTCTGTCTGACCTGCTAGATTAGCCCTGACGTTGTAAGCGTTTAATGACCCCGCTGGTTCTGAATGGCAGGATCGTGGGATGAGACCGGCACTAGAGCGGGCCTGGTTCTTCTCTCTTATAACCGATCCGTCTGTAATAAACCCAAATATTTACATAACACAACTGAGACTTATTAGTTAATTATTCATATTCAAGTTTACTCATCTCATTTTGAAAATGCATCCACTCAAATTTCATAAAAATCTAAATAAATCTGTTAATTATGGGAGAAAAAAATTTGATTGAATCAGTTTAAAATAATGAGCGAGTTTAAAATATGTCCCGTTGTAGAACAAGCAGGATTCAGCTAATTATAATGTATCATTTAGCGTGGGAAAAATGATTTAAAACAAATAAAGTTTATCAGAGCTATGACCTAAATCTCATTTTTACGTCATGATTTAATGACAAATATGCATCACATTAAAGTTCCTTGGTTTGTTTCTGTTAGAATCATGTAACCCGAATGCATTCACACGTAATAAAAATACACGAATCCCAAATACAAGACTTAAACCAACATTTAAAACCGCCGGATGTCATTTATTTTATTTTAAAGGTGGAAACCAGGAGCCAGGTGACGGCCTGGTTGATTAGTTTGATTATTTGGTTGTAATCAAACTGTAAAATGTGAAACCATTGTGTATTCTTATTACGTTCTGTATACATTTTTATTGTAGTTGTGCACTTTGTTGTTTTTATGTTTGAATTATGACATGTGCTGCTGCATTCTTGACAACGTCACCCTTCTTAAAAGAGATCCTTGATGCAGTGGACGGATCACACACACACACGCATGCACACACACACGCATGCACACACACACACACACACGCACGCACGCACGCACGAACGCACACACTCACACATACGCACGCACACACGCGCGCACACACATACATACTAACGCACCCACACTCGCACTCACGCACACACACACACGCACACACATACACACACACTCACGCACACACAGACACATACGGAATCACACTCCTGAACACATACAGTGCACATACACGTACACACATATAGACACGTATACACACACATACACCCACACACCCACACAGACGAGTACAAACACACGTACAGACACAAATACAAAAACAAGCACAAGCACACGCACACACACACACACAGACTGTTTTGAAAACACGCTGCATGTGACATGCTAGCAGGTGCGTTCCAGAGCAAATGTCCTCACATGATGGAAACAACGGTCTCCATGTGTTTGGAGCTGCAGGAAATATTTGTGACATCCAGCTGTCCCCATCAACAAATAGGAAGTCACATGGATGTTGAATTCTTTTCTTTATTGGGTATTTAAATGTCATTATAACAGTCTTGTTACAATTTTTTAATTCTGTCAAACAATGACTTTTAACAGAGGCCATGCAGGCGACATCACACGTTGAGATGTTGATGTGACCCCACTGATGAGGCGACTTTGGTTACAACGTCTGGACGTTCAGGCCATTTCAATCTGGAGCAAAGATGGGTGTTTTTTTTCCAGCAGACTTCATTTGATAGTGAATGCGTCACATAGTCTTGGGTGCTCAGACTCTTCAGGGAGATTGGGATTGAAGGGGTATCTGCCCAGCGCAGCTGCGTGAATTTTCCCACCTTTGAATCTGGATACTGGTGGTGGCGGCGGCGGCTGATGACTCTGCTGAGACCGTTAAATGGTAAAGTTGATGGATCTATGAGGACTGGGCAGAGAGATGGGCAGTCAGAGGATGAGTGAGAGTCATATTTACAGAGCCGGCACCGAAGATGATAATGATGAAGGTGCGTCACTGTGATTCTGGTCAGAGGAGAGTGGCTGATCGGCAATGCGGTTAATTCCGACTGAGTGGGTTTGAAAGGTATGAATGACAGAGAGGTATGAGTAGCAACTCTAGCCTGAGTGTGCAACGGGATAGTCTTCCCGACTCAGCTTTCCATGGAGCTTCATTATTTGGATTCCATTGAAGACCAGAAGTAGTAGAGAAAGACATTCTGCCAGGACTTCTTATGAACATCTATAGACAAACAGAGTCAGGGTTCAACAGATGATGACATTTTACAACATCAAATATAAGAACCTATGAAAAAAACGCTTTCATTCTGACTCAACTGTGGCCGCAGGGGAGGCCCCGCCCGGAAAATGACTCATTTCTGATGTAACATGAAGAATCTTTTACATGAACTGAGTCAAAAAGTAACCCTGAAACTTATTATAGACAGTAAGCAAATAATAATGTGCAAAATAATGATTGCACATAATGACCTGGACACATAACCAGAAGATCTTCAGGTGTCCTCATCGCCATACCCTCAAGGTTTCCACCAAGGATCGAGGCTTTGCGTGCCTTCAGGCTTTGTCTTGCGTATCACTCATTGTGTTAGAATTGAAAAAAGGAAACAGTTTGTGTCTATGGTGGTTTTGCAGGGTCCTCTACTTATATTAGCCATGTTTCCAGTCTGACTGAAGGGAGGTGTGACAATTGAAGGTTGTGAAAGTCAGTACACTCTGATACTTTCACCCTGAACAAAGCTCGGACCACCTGAACAAGATCGGAATGACTCGTCAAACATTTTGCCAACGAATTTCGTGCATTTGTCTTTTAACCTTTTGGCATCAACCCTAAGACTCTATGAACCATCTGTGCCCTGCCGGTTATTTCTTTACTTCATCATAACGTATAGTATCGTGAAGCCAGACAAAACGGTTTCGGGTCCGGGTTTAGGGTTGAGGTTAAAGTTGGGGTTAGTGATCACGCCGGCATGATTTTAGGATTAAAAGGGTTCCGGCCTGCTGGTTGAGGTAAAAACAGAATTCAAAATGATCTCTTTATCTCAGAATTATAACAAAGTACAAAAGTATGAACTCAAGAAAAAACTGGTATTGACACTGAAGGTCAATCTGAATATCCGATGCGGAACCTTTGGGGAGGTGTCGCTTCGGATAAATGAAATATAATGTTCATAACTTAACTTTGATGGTTGTTCAGAAAAAGCCTTTTATTTATTATCTCCACGGAGCAAATTTTACACACTGGACCTTTAAATACCATAAGTTGTCTCATAAATAGGACATCTTTCATTGTTGTTGAAGACAAACACATCAATGAAGAAACCCATCAATCAGTGCGCCACTTCATCAGGGCCCGATACAAGTTTCCTGTGAATGTGACCGTGAACCATCAAGATCTGCTCCGAGCCAAAAGTATGGAATGTGGCCCGACGGCTCGCTCTAAACGCCACGCTCAGCGGCCAGGTGCCAAGAAGCTCGATACAAAGGCAAATTCTTTGTCCTTCGTCACAGTCAATGTCACACCAACAAAGATATACAAAGTATGAGCCGATGACATCACGACCAGGACAACTGGAACGGGCCAGAACTGCTGGAGAACTCATAAGACAGCGGACTGGGCACTATTTTTGACGTCCTGCTGTCGCTGTCAGCCCCCATGGGGGTCTTCACTGGGGTCTTAAATGTATTTCTCTCAGTCTATTCACAATGATGCAATCCTTCCAAACTACTACACATTAGACTTTAAATAGAAAGAGTGACGCTGCTCTTCGGTACCCTGTGGTGTGGGCCCTCCAACTCTCGGTCCAACACGGTTGTATCACCACCCACTTTCATCATCCAAAAATCTGATGTCTTGCTTCCACCACAACCAAAAACAACTTTAAATAGACGTCATTGCTTTGACGTGAGGAGCAGAGATCATAAAGTCCCTGTGTCTGTAGTACATGGGTATAAGTGTGTGTGTGTGTGTGCGTGTGTGTGTGTGCGGTTGTGTGTGTACTGGTGGAAGTCTTTGACTTCGGGGAAGTCAAAGATGATGCAATATTCTGCAGGAGTTACTACTTTCAACTCCCGAATCAAAAACCCCCCCCGGACCCTCTCAAGAAATGTTTGTGTTTTAATCCTTTAATGTCCTCACCAAGAAAAAATAACTACAGTAAAAATAATTTCTCTGCATTTTTTTTAAAATTTCATTTATTAATTGAATATCTTTTTACGATCTAAATTTTTCTGTAAAATGACAAATGGTTTGGTAAAAGCATGTTTATAGAGGCTACAAAAACAATCTGACATATGACATTATTGAGTAATGAAATTTTGTATTTCACGGAAAATAGTCCATTATAATTAGATGAACTCAGTGTTACTTCCTTCATCATAAAGTGAAATCTCTTAACCGTTTTGATTATGAATGAGCCACATTTAATTTAAGGGGTTCAATCAGGGGGATTGTACAACGCAGGGGATCGGGGGCGACTGCGCGGTCCATTACATTTATCCAGCGCACATTCTTGTTTGACATATATCGCTGAAAATGGAATTTCCTCTCTTTCTACTCTCATTATATCATCCTGCATACTATAAATAAAATCTCCCTCCGCTCTGACACGGCTGGGCTTAAATTGCAGGATTAGGCGTTTCTGGCTCTGAATGCATAATTCTGCCCTCGAATGTCCTCTAGTATGAGATCACATCGGCCGTCGCCATGGTGAATCCCCAAGTGAGCCTTGTACGTTTCAGTCCGATCGATATCCTGCGTGCCTTTTCGCGTGTCCGTCCATCTTCTCTGGACGACGGAGACACACAGTCGCTTTGTTTTTCATGCATTCACATGTACTTGATGGTTTGTTGTGTGTTTTGCGTGTGAAACGACAGACACAGTTAAGAACGGTTGGATAGACGGTCTCTAGATGAGGATGTTCTCACGGGATGGAGTTTGTCTGAGCGCCCGTCCCAGCGCATCTCCGCACACAGCTTAGGTTAAATCATCTAACCTCTCTGCGTGGCCTCTGACTGATCCTCCATGGGCCCCAAAAGCTCTGTCTCTGTCGGCGTCTACAAAAGCCCCCCTAAGCGAGATTCTTTCAGGTCTGGACCGGTGGGAAATACTAGTCTCACATATATCCCAACATGTCAAAGAGTGTAATATCAGACGAGCGACACAGTAATCCTGGTTAGTAAACACTAAATCCGATTGGGTGTAAGACTCCCAATCGGCACGGGAGTCACGGGAGTCACGGGAGTCACGGGAGTGATGGGAGTCACGGGAGTGAGGGGAGTCACGGGGGTGTTCTGGCACGCAAAGCTTGTGCCAGAACACTCCCGTGACCCCCGTGACTTAAACTCGGTGACCTCGTGTTGGAACTACAAAAGCGCTTTGAAACCACGGCCAAAGCAAAAAGTACCAACGGCATATCAGAATCAATCATCTCTCTTTATTTATGATGCGCTTTTAATTTCTGAACCCATCTCCACCATAAAAGTCCTTGTGGTTCTAAAGATGCAGTTTATGGTTGTGTGATATTCCCGTGGAAATTGAAAACTCTCAGTCTGCCATAGTGGTCGATATTTCTTTTGGTGGGCACTTCCCCGTGTGGATATTCCCAATACACAATCCTAGTATACGTAGAAGTAATTTCATATACACATACATATGGATATACATATACATATACATATACATATACATATACAATACATATACACATACATATACATATACATATACATATACACATACATATGGATATACATATACATATACATATACACATACATATGGATATACATATACATATACATATACATATGGATATACATATACATATACACATACATATGGATATACATATACATATACATATACATATACATATACACATACATATACATATACATATACATATACACATACATATGGATATGCATATACATATACATATACATATACATATACATATACACATACATATACATATACATATACATATACACATACATATACATATACATATACATATACACATACATATGGATATACATATACATATACATATACATATACACATACATATGGATATACATATACATATACATATACATATGGATATACATATACACATACATATGGATATACATATACATATACATATACATATGGATATACATATACATATACATATACATATACACATACATATGGATATACATATACATATACACATACATATACATATACATATGGATATACATATACACATACATATGGATATACATATACATATACATATACATATACATATACACATACATATACACATACATATGGATATACATATACATATACATATACACATACATATGGATATACATATACATATACATATACATGTACATATACATATACATATACACATACATATGGATATACATATACATATACATATACACATACATATGGATATAAATATACATATACATGTACATATACATATACATATACATATACATATGGATATACATATACATATACATATACATATACATATACATATACATATGGATATACATATACATATACACATACACATACATATGGATATACATATACATGTACATGTACATATACATATACATATACATATACATATGGATATACATATACATATACATATACACATACACATACATATGGATATACATATACATGTACATGTACCTATAATAATGATAATGTATCCTTTATTGATCACATACAGCCATACGTAGTTCAACATGAAGAGAAATGATTTCACTATGTTAATAATAATAATAATAATAATAATAATACAATTATAAATTAAATGTATTATTATTATTATTATCAACATAGTGAAATCATTTCTCTGCATTTCGACCCATTCCTGAGGGAGCGGTGGGCCGCCCCTTTGAAGCGCCCGGGGGGCTAGGGTCTCAGGGTATAAGTGTAAGTATAGGTGTAGGTATAGATATAGGTAGAGGTGTAGGCATAGGCACAAGTGTACGTATAGGTATACTGCAGGTGTAGGTATAGCTATAGGAATAGGTCCAGGTGTAGGTAGAGTTACAGGTATAGGTATAAGTTTACGTATAGGTATAAGTTTACGTATAGATATAAGTATAGGTATAAGTGTGGGTATAAGTGAAGGTATAGGTGTAGGTATAGGTGTAGGTGTAGGTGTAGGTATAGGTATAAGTTTACGTATAGCTATAAGTATAGGTATAAGTGAAGGTATAGGTGTAGGTGTAGGTATAGGTATAGGTGTAGGTATAGGTGTAGGTGTAGGTGTAGGTGTAGGTATAGGAATAAGTTTACGTATAGATATAAGTATAGGTATAAGTGTAGGTATAAGTGAAGGTATAGGTGTAGGTATAGGTGTAGGTGTAGTTATAGGTGTAGGTATAGGTATAAGTTTACGTATAGATATAAGTATAGGTATAAGTGTAGGTGTATGTGTAGGTGTAGGTGTAGGTATGGGTAGGCTCCAGTGATGCGATCATACTTACTCTATCTACCATAACATTATAACCCAGTGACCATAAGGCGAATCCAGCCTCCAGTTGAAACTCTGGGAACATGCTGGTTTTTGTTTGTGCAGCTCATCAGCGTTCTGACCTCCAACTGCGTTTTCATTTGGAGCAGAATCCTTGTAATGCTTTACCCCCAGCTAATGAAAGCACTTGAACAGACACAGCGTTTTCCATGAAGGTATGAGTTTACAGCGTTCCCCCCCCCCCCCGTTATCGACCGACCGAGATTTGATATGAGAAACGGTTTCTGCGGATGTACTGACGGATTAGGAGGAGGACCAGCAAGACGGCCGGAATATTAAGGATCTAGAAGTTGGATGAGAGGGATAATGAGAGTATGAAGAGTAAAACCAGCACTAGTACTTTAGCATTCGTCTGTGTACACAACCACGCAGGAGAGCAGCCCAGCCTGGGGGATGGTAGTCTCTGCCAGGAAATGAATGCAGGGAGTGTTTTGACTAAACAGATGTCCGTCAGGTAGTTCAGTCTTCCTTTTCAAACAAACTAGACAAAGAAAGACGTATATGCTTAGTGTGCATCACACGAGTCACTGTTAGGAGACAATTTCAACTAATTTCAGTGCTTCTTTTCAACCTTCCTGTCGACTTCAGGTCAAATTTGTCTCAAACTTTATTTCAAAAATGTAGTTTCTATAAAAGATTATAGTAAAATTGTATTAAAACATTCTTTTGATGTTTTAATTACAGCAAAAATAAGACCACAGTAAATTAATAAACAGAGGCTCGTATCCGGGAATACGTGGGAGGAAAAATCAAGTCAAACCAAGGAGAATACATTTTGTGACACAAGTGATCCTCGTCATCATCATTGAGACACAAGAAAACTAAGTTTATGTTCAATTCTGAATAATAAGGAATTGATTCAGCATGACATCATCAACGTTCTCGGTGTCCTCTCGATGCCAGGTCTGAGTTGCAGGAGGATGACAGGCACATATTTTAAGGGAAAATGCCCCGAACAAATAAAAGCATGAGACTTTTATTTTCTAGAATGAGCATTTTGATTTGAAACCTGTTTTTTGAAAGTTTTGTCAGTCAATCTAAAGTTTTCTGTGTGACTGTGTTCGGGTACTGTGTTCGGGTACCTATTTGGAGACCAATAGGGGGAAAAAAAACTTTTCTTTCACATTTTAACGGAAGAATGAAGCTCGTGCAAAAGTTCAGATATTCATGGTGCGCCCCATCAGCGCCCAATTAAAATCAATTGAAATTAAAAACTTTCTTCAGGACATAGCTAAAGGCGGTTTCCATGGCGCAATAAAAAGACCAAAAAAAACAACCAAAATACATAAATGGTCGCGCAAAAGAAGTGCAAACACAACAATTAAAACAAAAGGATTCCACATGATCACACATTTGCACTTAAGCCAGAGCGCTTATTATTTAAGCTTAAAGGTAATTGTGTTAACTTGTAACTACATTTATATATAGAAACAAGAAAGAAGCTGAAAAGGTGAACTAAGAGGATAAAGCTGTAAGTAAAACCGATATAATTCCATTTAAATGGTTTCTTATGGGTTGAACACTGAGCTATTTGCCTGCAAGGCAACTTCTTATTGCCTGTGTTTGACAATACTTTTTGTCAAGGCCGTGTCAAGGACAGCAGCCTGAAAAACCCTTCTGAAAGGAATAATAAACACCACAATCACACCTCCGGCTCTCTCTCAATCTTGGGTAAACTTGTTTATCGATCTCAGTGACCTCTGCTCCGGACTGGACCGGTTACAGCCAGTTACTCGTGAGCAGAAACATAATATATGCATATTCATTGTCCCCTTATATCAATAAACAACATACATCAGCAGTCACTCACACCCTCTGCAATAGCAGGAATTACCTGCCTATCATGGAAGAACGATGGCGTTTATAGCAAAAATGAGCTTTTTCATTCATTTAAGGGTTTCAATGTGAGCAAAAGAAGGTTTGATTTGATGTTGTGGTGAATTAGGGTGCTGACTCCCTCTCTGAGGTTCTGGTGTCAGACAGCCACATGTAAGGAACTGCACCTTCAACCTTAACCTTGAACATTTTGGATGAAAATATATAACAAGATCAAGCCGTCTTTTTTTCTTTTTTCGTATTTTCGACATTTTCATGTAGAGGAAAGCTTGAGCAAAAGTGGAGTCAGGAGGGTTCAAGGTTAGCTTATACATGCCGTTTTTATGCAGGCCCTCCATCTCCCTGTCGGCATAGTAGACCCCCAGCTTACTTACTTATCAGCCTCTGCAGAGTCATCAGCCACCACCACCACCAGTTTCTGAACGTGAACGCGTGTTCACGTTCAGAAACTGTGTGGAAGTGTGGATTTATCTCATGCTCCAGAAGAGGACCTTCTACCAGCTTCATCTTTGGAACTCTCCGGTTAGAGTCCTGCAATCCAAACGCCTGATGCTCTTTCCGCTCTTTCCTTGGTGCAAATGAAGAACTAGACGTGACAGAACCTTTAGCAGTTGCAGACCCAAACCCCTTGAAGGGTCTACTCATGCAAATCAAAACCGCACCGAGCCTTGAAGTGTTTAAACATTTGTTAAAAACACACCTTTTTCTCTCTGGCGTTTAACCGTGTTGAGTCTTGACACGTCTATTTGATCCCTACATCTTAAATGTTTAATCAAAAACTTATTTGAATTGATCGTTTCATCTTTCTTGATTTTAACTTCAGTGATTTGTCTTTCAGTCCCGTAGTTTGGGTTTTTACCTTCATCGGTCTTATCCGTTCAGCCCCGTTGGTCAACTTGTTGCGGTTTTAAACGTGCAATAGAAATAAAGAAATAATCTTTGAATTGATCTGAGGACGTGATGAAGATACTGAATCTAGTATTATTGCACATGACAATGAATCCAATAATATATTCAGTGTAATATTTTGCATTAGAAATGAACTATTACGCACATAATGTTGAAGACATAACATTGTACATGATAATGATAATATTTCACATGATTATAATAAGTTTTTTGCACATAATGTTGAAGACATAACATTGTACATGATAATGATAATATTTCACATGATTATAATAAGTTTTTTGTAAGTAAGTAATATTGTAAGTAATATTGCATATAATAAATGTATTATGGTGCATGTGTAAGAGTGTCTGATGTTTAAGCTGCTCTTCCTGCAGACGGGGGAGGAGTTATAGAGTTTGATGGCCCCTGGTAAACCCATAAAACTGTACAACACCATTCTCGAGAAGCTGGAGCACTTTTCTCTCCGTGTGTCAAGATGTGTTGCTTCTCTAAGCTGCTTACAAATCCAAGGTCATGGCACTTCAATAGATCATATCTGTTTAACAAAAGTGTTTTGATTTTTGCTAGAACTTGACGGATCAGATGACAGTGGTGGGACAAACTGAACAATTGCATATCTTTGGTTGACATCCACACAAAGGAAACGACTGATCAAGAACAGAGTAGGAGGCACAAAATGAGAAAAGGGGGTTGGGCTGCTGAAGAGAGAAACTCCTGATCCTTCCATTTCGTCCTACTCGGTCTTTCTTAAAGGATTGTGGGTAAAGGAGCTGGGAAATGGAGATTGGTGTGGGTGGGGTGTGTGTTAAGGAGGGTGTGTCACTGTAAGCAAATCAGAGCTGGAACCGGCTCACCCTGGTTTGTCCTGCCCAGGACTGAGTGTTCCTTGTAGACACCCTGTGGGAAGATTCTGTTCCTTGTGTGTTTTTACTTAGAAGTCATTTCCCGGTGTTAATTTCACATGCACCTTCATTATCCCGGCCGTTCCTTCATGTTCCACGAACCTCTGCCTCGTAAAAAAGTTTTTTTTTGAAGCAGTAAACAAGTCAGACTGCCGGGACTGTCTCTTAGAGCCCTAAGATATAAATAAAAACGTGTAAATCTGAATGACATATACATTTGGGTACCACTTTACAACAAGAACACCCTTAAAAAATATTTATAAACGGTTTATAATGAGTTTATTAACCGTCTTATAAATCATTCATAAACTATTAATATCGACTTATAATACATGATTCAATAATCAACGCAGGCTCACTATTTGGCGAGCATCACACGGCTGCTGCCTTTTATCTAATGAATTATAGCAGATTATTGATGATTAAGAACGTACTAATTAACTAGTTATAAACCATTCATAAACCCTTTATAAGGGTAAAATCACAACAAAGTTCTTGAGATAAAAATACTGTGCTGTAACTTGCTGACAAGACTAAACTGGTAGGTTGTTTCTGTCACTGAGTCTGGTACATGTGAGGAATTCTGCTGACCTCTGGGTCCGACCTTTGGTCTGGTAATATGTTGGAAAGGAATGTCTCACAAGGGAGAGAAGAGTGTTATATAAATGGACATGTGTTAGAGTCGTTGAACTGGTTTTTTTTGGTATAGCCCTCAATTGTTTTTTTTTCCACATAAAAAATGAGAAAAGTTATGATAATGTAATAACAATGTAATAGTATAATTCATATAAAATCTCAGAGCAGGACTTTATTCAAGCCAGCACGGCGCGCCAGTTGAGCTCAACCCAGTTATATTTTGGTCCTGGCTCGACCCATTGGGAGATACTCATGTCCCCATGTCTTTAATTAATGAAGACGGTATTAATATTAGATTGCTGACTTTGCACTTATTCAGATGTTAAGCTTGATTCAAACCGGCTGGACACAGCAGAAGTGTTCCAGAATCATTTGAACAAATACGACACGCTTCATGGAGATGAGATGAAAATACAAATAGCTCCGGCAGAATTTATTTTTTCTATGAAATTATCTCAGGATATTCTATTTTTAATCGAAAAAGTATTGCAGCTCCCTCCTGTTCCTTCCATTGGGGTTCAAATCTGACTTTTACCTGTGTCAGGTCTGCAAACATCACCTCAACATTCAACAAGGAAAGCCTGAGTGAACACCAAATGAACTTGTAAATGGTTAATTTCCTCTTTATCTTCAGCTGAACTCGTCTGACAGTGGGATGCAGTCTCTGATATCGCTGTGGTGGAGTTTTTACCCACTTCTCTCTGCAGATTTGGTGTCATGCAGCTACAGTGGAGCATTCCTGAGCAATAATCGCCCATGGATTCAGCTGTAATCAATATAAAGCTTAAAGAGACCGCGCTATGTTTTTTTGTGAAGACATTTTATTATTCAGTAGAGAAGGACGGATCGGATCAATATATGATCGACACTTTTAACTCTAAATACAAAATGTATAAATGACAGGTTATACCGATAATAAGAAATAAGTAAACTGTCTTTCGAGTATACAACCCAACCACATGAGCTGCGAACCAATAAATAATAGTACGTGAGAAAACTGCAACAAAAACTTACAACACTTATTATTATTATTATTATTATTAACACTGGACACATTAATAAAAATAATGAAAGTTTGATTTGACTGTCTTCTTGTCAGGACTCTGTTTCATTAACTAATCATATGTCTTATACTTTGATGTTTTATTCTGGTTTGGCTTCTGTGTTTTACCGTTTCCTGTTTTATTTTGAAAGTGCTTCTTTCCATTTTGTAAGGGAATCTGTTTCGTGAGTGACAGAGATGTACGTTAGTGGTGCAAGATACGTACGAGAGCGGCGTGACAGCAGTGAGGTGGGCAGTAAGAGTGACGGATGGGTTCAAGGTGGAGGTGGGGCTGCACCGAGGATCGGCTTTGGGCCCCTTCTTGTTTGCTGTGATGATTGATGGACAGGCTGGAGCCTCAGTGGACTATGATGTTCACGAATGACACTGTGATCTGACGTGAGAGCAGGGAGCCGATGGAAATCTATGCATTGGAAAAAGTGTAATTTCATTGGCCCCGTTGGCGCAGACAATAGAAAGTTCCAAACAAATAGTATTGATAGTAAAAATAATAAAATCCAATGGAAGTTCATGAGGAGGCTTCCAACTTAAAGCCAATGGATGAACATAAAAGGCTGTAGTTTTCTCTATGTGCTGTCAATGTTAATGTTTTGATAAATTATTTTATGGTTTGGTTTAAGTTAGTAAACCATTATTGCATCGGTTCACAAAAATATGACATAATTGGATTTACACATAAGTCAATATTCCACAGTTAAAAACTTTTTGATCGGAGCCTTAGAGCAAGACAAATAATAATAATAATAATAATAATACATTTAATTTATAATGCACTAATGATGGTAAGGGAGAAGCAGGGGAGGAACTTTGTGGCGCCCTAAAACAGCTTTCTAACACATGTTGGGGGTTTAAATTCCAGGCCCTGTGTGCATGCTGGGTAATAAACTGAAAACAAAGCCTGGTGTGAATCAGAGGAGCTCCGAAATGAACTGAAGTCGAATTATGTCAATTTTACTTACGTAACATGAAACATTTGCAGCTGAATGTGAACTACTTTCTCCAGGACTTAAGACAAGAAAAGCTGTTTTGATGCGGGCCTGAAGTTAGAAAGAACACAGAGGACAGACACTTTGTATTTTTTATAAGGGGCTGCACAACAACCTTTTTAAAAGGCTGCATTTAGATTTTAATCGTTTGGATACACCTTTGTTTTCAATACTACCCGTTTTTTTTCATCATAAATATTATATGGACAAAGAATAATGTGTTATTTAGGTAGAAAAATGTACAAACAACAACTTTGAAACCAAGAAGTCAGAATGTAAGAGCCTGACAACATGGAATGCATGATTTCTGAGTTGTAAGACCGTTAATAAACTCATTATAAACATTTAATAAATCCTTTTTAAGGGTGGTCTTGTTTCAAAGTGTCACCCAAATTTATGTCCTTTAGATTTGCATCTTTTTATTTATAAGTTAGGGCTTTAAGAGACAGTCCCAATAGTCTTAACCTGGGTTTACTGCTGAAAAACTCGTGTGCATGATGAATCATTGACATAAATAGGTAATTGAGGTTGAAATGACATTCCACCAAAGCATAAAATCTGTGAATATCAAGCCAATTCCATTATCACAGCTAAAGTGATCAAAGAGAGTTAGACATTTTTGAATGTGGGAGAGTGACATTTTGGCCATTCTGCCATTAATTAATCACTTGCTGAGTCATTCCTCTCCTCTTGCCTGAATTCCTTCCATGTTTTCTTATCATGACACAGCAAAATTCCTTGTCGACGTACGTTTTACAGACGTAGCTGAGGAAACCCTGGAAGAAGACACACCTGCCTTAAAACGCTTATAGTCAATGAAAGCCTTTTTACTCTGCTAAACCGTTAGGAGGCCTCATGACAGCGGTAGGGGAGGAAAATAAAGGATAAGGAGAAACTAAAATGGCAGGTGGTGTCACGTTTCCTTACTGACTCCACCTTTTGAGTCCTTTCTTAGTCTCCTCGTCTCCGCCCGTTGTTCACAGGATACCTGAGACAGCCTCAGTCGTGCAGCACATTCTTTATTCCGTGACCTGATTTCAGATGCTTGTTTACCAGTCGGCCTGTTCAGGCACATCGTCAGGCTTTGTCTGCAGACCATGAAATTATTAAAAGAAAATAAACTAACTGAATGAGTCATTTATTCCCAGCTGACATTGGGACATCAGCATGTAGATTTGAACCCGGAGCCAACTTGCTGTGAGGCTACAGTGTTAACCACAGCCATTCCCAAAAAACTCACCCAAATCAAATTAAATGATGCCCTGCTGATCCTTTGAGTAAATATGGAGCTTAATCCCTGATCAAATGTAAATGAAAAGATTTGATTCTTGTTTTTTGTGTTTGTTGTCTGAGCAAAGGAGATTTTGTTCTCACTCCTTAGCTTTTCTAAGTTTGTATGTTTGTTTGTTTATCTGTGAGCCGGATTACGGAAAAGCTACAGGACGGCTCTGCAAGAAATCTTACCCAGAGGAAGGTTTTGTCATACCCCTAGAGGTGATTAAATGTTGGGGACATTTCTCAGCACTTAAAATGCAATAAAGTAAAATAAAAAGCCGTTTGGAGAAGTGATGTCACAAGGTGACTATTGCACCCTTTTCTCCTTTGATATTTCTCTGAGGGCTGTTTCAATAGTTTCTTTGATTCCTTTGATGTTATTTTGGGGGCGGCGCTGGGGACTCAGCGTGCTGGACAGAGACCCTGAAGTGGAATGCGCAGAAGATAACAGAAATTTTTGTCTGTTTTGGGATGTTGCGAACAGAGCGGATGAGTGCAAGAAAAATATGTATGACAATAAACTACAAGCATCATCATCATCATCATCATCATCTTCATTTCCATGGATCATCCTCACCTTTCTCAACAAAATAGCTACAGCTATTCTATTTATACTGGATAAATTTAGATAAACCGGGTATGAAGGTGGGCCACATGCAAAATAGAACATGAATGTTCATGCTGCTCATTTCATGTTTGAATTGACATGACTCAGACTGGAACTCAGACTCAGACTGACTCAGACTGACTCAGACTGGAACTCAGACTGGAAGGAAGCCGTCCTCCGGCTTCCTTCCAGTCTGAGTTCTGGTCCTGTGAGCATTCACTGGTGTTAAAGGTGCTTTTCCCACAAAGTTCTACCAGTGGGACCCTTATTAAACTGGGCTTGGGTTGGGGTTGGAGTGTTCAACTGTTTAACCCAAGGCTATCTTAGAACCCTCCACAGAGAGGCCTCAGTATTTCAGACAATTAGATACAGATACCTCTGACCCTCAGCTAATTCAACCACTAATGGTGACAATGTTACAATTTACAGGAGGTTAACTTTAAAAAAAACTCCTCCAAGAGATTTAACCTGATTCACTTTAAATTGTTTGTACAGTAAAACAGTCCGGGTTCATACAGTATAATGGCTCAGGTTCATACAGTGAACCAGTCCAGGTTCATACAGTGAAAGTCCAAGTTCATGCAGATGCTTCAATCTTACTATCGTTTACACATAAACATTCATTTTAAAATGTTCTAGTCTTTTGTTTTTGCTCAAGAGTTAGTTTTAGGAAACAGATTTTCAGTGTATGGTGAAAGTGCTGACATAACACTGGCGATATAACTCACCAGATGTTACATTAATGTCATTGTTGTGCTTGTGCATCACCACATGGTGTTATGACTCCATCAGTCGGGGTGTTCTTGTTGAATAGATTCTTGAGAGGAGCTCAAATAAACAGACAGAGGAGGGGGGACACATCAAAGTCCAGTGGTAGTCGGTCCCAACAGCTGTATAGGCAAAGCCTCGACCTCTGACCCTCAGCTAATTCAACCACTATTGATGACAATGTAACAATTTACAGGAAGTTAGCTTTAAAAAAAAAAAAAAAACTCCTCCAAGAGATTTCACCCTATCACCTTTGATTCCTGTCAGTAAGATTTCAACATCTTAGGCACAGAAATGCAACAGACTTTCTTCTTCATAACTTGAATGAGGTGGCTGAATTCCGATAATTTCGCCATGATTAGAGGAAGTTGTGATTAAGTCCACAGTTCATGGTCCAATCTGGGCCCAATTTTTTAAAATGATAGATAGGAGCTCTGACCTGAAGACATCTAATGTACAAACATAGCGATAGCACCACCGACTGAAGGCAGGAAGTTAGCCCTATGTGACCCACGTGTCCTTTGATTTACGGTACGTTATTCATGGTGTGGTCTTCACCAGTATCTGGGCAAAACGGGGAAGTATCCTCGTGAATAATAATCACTGTTATCGATATTTGCTTGAGAAACACAAAAACCCTTCAATACTTCCTTATCATGTAAAACTAGGCCAAACATTCCAATATAGGCCGGAGTTCAATGTCTACGGGCGACATCATTGCACACAAGTGATTATAATATACTTGTGTGTGTATATATATACATATAGATATATATATATCTATATGTATATATATACAGCTATTTTTATATTCTGCATATATATGCAAAGTTGAAAAATAGCAACGGAACACAAATATATTCTTCATCTTTCTTTTTCGCTGCTACTTTGCACTGCTCTCTCTCTCTCTCTCTCTCAATATACAGACATGCGAGATTGGCCCCACCCACCTTTGTGACGTCACATAGTGGCGTCAGCTTAGCTACTACTTAACTTAGCCGGACACGCCGCGGAGTACACGAAATTGTAGGGTTTGTGCTACTCCGTTAACGACAAACGCGCAGAATGGGCGACAAGACGGACATCGAAGAGGTGAAGACATCCAACGGCGAGCCGGTTGCCAACGGACTGTGTAGACCGGGGAGAAGTAGTACGGAGCCGCTGTCCCAGCGGGTCAAGAGGATCGTGATGGCCAATCTCCTCGTGATTATGACCGTTGCTGGGGTCATCATCGGGGTCTTAATTGGACTTGGTGTGCGCAACGCGGATCTCACCAGAACCCAGATCATCTACATTGGTTTCCCGGGAGAGCTGCTCATCCGCCTGCTGAAGATGATCATCATCCCGCTCGTGGTGTGCAGCCTCGTGTCCGGGGCAGCCAGCATCGACCCCAAAGCTCTGGGCAAACTCGGCGGGTGGGCTATGCTGTTCTTCCTGGTCACGACCTTAATCGCCTCGTCCATCGGTGTGGTGATGGCGTACATCCTGACCCCTGGGGCAGTTTCCATAGCCAAATCCCAGCTGCAAGAACTAGACGACTCGGTGCCCCAACCTAAGGAGGTGATCGACTCCTTCTTGGACCTGGTCAGGTGAGAAAAATGACCCATCGGCTCCCTGAAGCCACGTTCGACCGTTAAAAGGGACGTATATGGAATTAAACCCTCATCATTGCCTGTGTGGTTGACCCGTACGGTGTCGAACCTGTCCAAGAAGTTAGTTTTTCCTTGAATATACTCTGTACAAAACCGTCAACTTTAAGATCTAAGAGGCAGAAGTAGATGAAGTTATCTTGAAACGTGTGCTGTAATCACAACGAGTGTGTCGTCAGCTCTCGAATAGAATGAACGTAGTTCGGTCACACGACTGCGGTCTCTTTTACATCCTACTCCTCATACATGTTTTGTAATTCTACTTTATTTCACATTTTTAACTCCTTACAAGTGCATCAAAACGTTTCACATGAATAGAGCAACTTGTATTTTGTCGATTCCTAATACTAGGGTTCCGGTGACGTCACGGGAATAATTCCGCCCTTATCCTTCCAGCCGGTTATACTCTCAGTTTATATATACTGAGTGCGTGGAAAGTTAATTGTCAAAGAATAACGATGACGTCACGGGGGTTTTATGAACGCACTTACCCCTCCATCTGGTTATACCCTAATTGTCCTTGAGGATCTAAAACTGCCTTGAAATATGATATATTTATATTATTTTCTACACCTTTACTGACCGACCTCTGCTTTTTAAGCCTACATTTCCTCACGGAGAAAAAAGATGTCATTGAATAGTTTATTTCTGTGTGGCATTTATTATTTAATAATAATAATTAATTTTCCTACCCAGTAAAAAAAAAGAATCAGACACATAAAAAATCCATAGTGAAATTGTGAAATCTAATAAAGTTTAGCGCAAGCTTTTAGAAAACTATTTGAACCTTATTAGACCTTTTTTTTAATTGTATCAAGTAACTTTAATTCTGTGTAGTAAAACAAATCCTAGCTATCGAACCAGACTTCCTCAATGCCTCTTCCTCGTTGGCCTATTTGATCTGTGGTGGCCCCCAGGGCTCCATCCTTGGCCCCTTACTCTTTAGCATATCCAAGCTGCCGCTGTGTAAGTGGCACAAATGTTCAGTTAAGAAGCACACATTGTTCTCTAAGGAAGAGCGACCTAGAAAGTCCTCAAGCAAACAGTTTTAATAATAATAATAATAATAATACATTTAATTTATAATGCACTTTACATTTGGATCAAATCTCAAAGTGCTACAAAGCAAAAGCAGATAAAAGCATCAATAAAAAATAAAATAATAACTATATAAAAGCCTTACCAAAAAGCAGCAATGTTAATTAAGGTTAATTAATGTTTTGCATGACATTAAAGGGTTGCCATCAGTCCTGATCACAACTACCAAATCATTTATTTTCTGGATTTAATCCTCTAAATACAATCGTATTCAAAAGACTATCCGTTTTTTTTTTTGTGTTTTTTTTTTTAATGAAAAAATGATTTTTTTAAAAATAGTCCTTTTTGAACATACTGAATATCAAGGAATTATTTCTTGTAATTAAGTCCTTGTTGGACATGTGAATGATTGATTAACATTTGTTTTGATACATTATTATAGCATTTCTTTCAGTATTAGATTTAAATAATGCTACTCTTCATCACCTTGAAGGACATCATGAAACCTTAGAGCAGAGGTCACTAACAGGCGGACCGCGGTCCGGGTCCGGACCCAGACGCCGTCCTATGCGGACCCAGACCTATAATCAATAAATTATTGAGGGATTCTACATTA